>CAUYON010085192.1:0-23987 GCA_963573935.1 Arctocebus calabarensis
GACTATAAAAACGGATAGGATAAAGACTGGAACCAGGGAGACCTGTTTAGGGACCATTAGAAAATGTCAGGTAAGGGACGGCGCCTGTGGCTCAATGAGTAGGGCACCGGCCCCATATACCAAGGGTGGTGGGTTCAAACCCGGCCCTGGCCGAACTGCAACAAAAATATAGCCTGGCGTTGTGGCGGGCGCCTGTAGTCCCAGTTACTCAGGAGGCTGAGACAACAGAATCGCCTAAGCCCAGGAGCTGGCGGTTGTTGTGAGCCATGAAGCCATGGCACTCTACCAAGGACGACAAAGTGAGACTCTGTCTCTTGAAAAAAAAAAAAGTAAAAAAAGAATGTACTGACTGTGTTTTGAACTTCTTGCAAAACTAATTAATGATCTCTTTTTTTGTTTGAGACAGAATCTCACTATGTTGCCCTTAATGGAATGCCGAGGTGTCATAGCTCACAGCAACTTCAAACTCTTGGACTCAAGTAATTCTCTTGTCTCAGCCTTCTGAATAGCTGGGACTACAGGCACCTGCCACAACACCTGGCCATTTTTTTTTTTTTTTGGTTGCAGTTGTTGTTTAGCAGGCTGGGATCGGGCTCAAATCCGCCACTTGCGGTGTATGTGACTGGTGCTTTACTCACTGAGCTATGGGCACCAAGCCTTAATTAATGGTCTTTAAAGGTTTTTGTGGCACATATGAGATCCTCTCAACAGCATACCAGTGTGCCATGGCATCCCAGTTGAAAATCACCGGTATGTATGGTCTATCTGTCATTGAGTGAAATGTCCTTATGCAGCACATAATTATATGGAAAATGCTGCGTTGAATTATGCAGGTCTCTCACAGTGCCACAGTTTATTTATAATATCAAAAAATCATCTTTATATTATCACGATCTGTTCCAAAAAGCAGTTAAGTATTAGGAAGCTGTCAAGCTCAGGGTGGCAGATTTAGTTTTGCCAAAATTCTAATTTTCTCTAGAAAGTTCACATTTTGTCCCTGGCAACAAATATGCTGTCATTATTTTCCTTGAAGTGACAGGATCACTTTGTTTCATTTTCTGGAAGCTTTGCCAAATATCAATGTCTGAATAACTATCACTTATGTGTCATTCATTCTTTCAGTCACATATGTGCTGTATTTAGAGACAACCATCTTCTGTATGCATGTATGTATTTCTCATTTTATCACACAGAATATTAAGATGCATACTTAAGGGTTGAGATTTAATATAACTTTTTTTTTTTGAGACAGAGTCTCGCTTTGTCAATCTTGGTAGAGTGCCATGGTGTCATAGGTCACAGTAACTTCTAACTCTTAGGCTCAAGTGATCCTCTTGCCTCAGCCTCCCTAGTAGCTGGGACTATGGGGGCTTGCCACAAAACCCGGCTGTTTTTAGAGACAAAGTCTTGCTCTTGGCTCACACTGGTCTTAAACTCCTGAGCTCAGGTAATCCACCCGCCTCGGCCTCCCAGAGTGCTAGGATTATAGGTGTAAGCCACTGCTCCCAGTCTAATTTTTCTATTTTTAGTAGAGATGGATCTTGCTCTTGTTCAGGGTGATCTTAAACTCCTGGCCTGAAGCAATTCTTTGGATTCCCAACCTATAGGGATTACAGACATGAGCCACCATGCCTGAACCATAGTTTTCACCTAGGAGAACCCCACCAAAGGGTCTCAGGGTCCCCTACTGCTCCAGAGCTCACCTGAAGAAGAGGAAAGAAGTTCCCTTTTTTTTTTTTTATTTTAAACTTTATTTGTTGTGTCTGACAATCACCAGTTAGTTCTCATCCACGTTGACTTTAGATTTTTGAAAGTGGTAACAGGTACATAGGTAACCAAAGTATGGAGCTTGTTTGGAGAACCTTCATCTTCATTGCGTTTTCAGGATAACCGCACATGGATACGGTATGGGACATTTCTTATGTCTTTGGCCCAGACAGCTTTGTTAAGCCTGGTATCAATGCAAACATCTGGAGTTCTCATCTCTTTCATGGCAAATTTTTGGATCTCTTTGAGTGCCCAAGGGGCATGCTTCTTGAAGCCCACTCTATGGATGCACTTGTGAATATTGATAGTATACTCTCGAGTAATCACTTCATTGATGGCAGACCAGCCCTTCTTCTTCTCGCCACCCTTCTTTGCAGGAGCCATTCTGCAGGGACCAAATTGGAAAGAAAGAGTGCAAGGGATTGTGGGAGGAGGAAAGGGTGAGGTTCCCTTTTGAAGCTGATAAGGTGAAAGCTTCAGAAGTATTCACTCAATTATATAAAGACTTTAACTGTTTCACTTTGCAGTAATTTGTAGATTTGCCTCCCTCAGCTCTAGCCGCTGTAACCTGTATCTTTTCCTCAGGTTTGCTTACTCAGTTTGTTGTGTTCTGCAAGAGCTGCCTGTGACTTCATTGACCTTAACTTGTGTACTGACCCTTCTCACTAGAGCTGAGGACTTTCCTCTCTCAGTAGGCCTTTAAGAAGTTGATTGTTTGGGCGGTGCCTGTGGCTCAAGGGAGTAGGGCGCTGGCCCCGTAAGCTGGAGGTGGTGGGTTCAAACCCAGCCCCGGCCAAAACCACAAAAAAAAAAAAAAAAAGGAAGTTGATTGCTCAGCCAGGTGCAGTGGGCTCACGCCTAAACAAGAGTGAGACTTTGTCTCTACTAAAAATAGAAAAATTAGCCAGGTATTGTGGAGGTGCCTGTAGTCCCAGCTACTTGGGACTGCAAGAGGATTATAGTCCTCTTATACTCCAGGGTTCAAGAGGATTGCTTGAACCCTGGAGTTTGTGGTTGCTGTGAGCTATGATAACCACCACAGCACACTGTATCTAGCCTGGTCAACAGAGTAAGACTCTGTACCCCCTCCAAAAAAAAGTTGATTGCTTCTCCAGCTTTCTTTAGGGACATACAGCTTGGGATTTATCTCATAAGAGGCAATGAATCTGAATCCTTTTGGTTTGGTTCCTGGCAAGTCAGTGTCTTCTAATACAACTATTGAGCAATTGAGGATCTCATTAGAGATCTTGTGGATTGTAGACTGAAAAGTTTCTAATGTCCTGAATTCCCCTGGGGACCAAGGGAAATGCCTAGATGGAGGAGGAAAAGGAAACTGCAGATCTCAAAAGCTACACTTCCCTATTATAATACAGGAGAGTGATTTAATCAGTGGGTAATGAATAGTTGATTTCTCTAGAAATAGATACCTTGTCCAAGTTTGTCTGGGACTGGCCCCTGGAGACTTGGGGGTTGAGACAAAAGCAATAGATTCTCTAACATAGGCTACTAATCACTCATCCTCACTTAAGAAAGAAACTTGAGGCAAAACTACCCCTTAAAGAGTAGAGGACAGGCTCGGCACCTGTGGCTCAACCGGCTAAGGTGCCAGCCATGTACACCTGAGCTGGCGGGTTCGAATCCAGCCTGGGCCTGCCAAACAACAATGATGGCTGCAATCAAAAAATGGCCGGGTGTTGTGGTGGGCACCTGTAGTCCCAGCTACTTGGGATGCGGAGGCAATAGACTCGCTTGAGCCCAGGAATTGGAAGGTGCTGTGAGCTGTGATGCCACTGCACTCTATCCAGGGTGACAGCTTGAGGCTCTGTCTCAAAAAAAAAAAAAAAAAAAAAAAGACTAGAGGACAGAACTTGATAGGCAGTTTCAGAATGCTGTATAAAGATGATAAAGTAGGATGTTCACATTCTTGGGACTAGGTTCTTTAGAAGGGGAGGATCTAGAGCCAGGGACATCCTACCCTTGATAAGGAGGGTTAAAAGCTTGGCTTAGCCAGCCATGCCAAAGGAAAGAAAGGCATGTTTAAAGCTATTTTGTTTATCTGTACAACTTACTGCACTTCCTTACCATTTACTTCTTATCCCTTTATTCAAGTTTTTTTGTTTTATTTTTAACAATTCTGTGGAAGTATAATTGACATCAAACACATCCATCATTCTCAAGTCAATAAAAAAATTTGTTCTAGGAAACCTTAATATCCCGTGAAGTTGTTAAGGAAGAAACTTGGGCAAAAGAGGAAGGTGAACTGGGGTAGGGCTTTTTCCACCTCCTTTCTGTCAGAATGGCTTTTCATTTGTCTGTTACAAGTATGCAGGGATTTCCCATAAAAACCATTATGGAGCTTATGGGGCATATCCATGTGGAGCGTGAACTAGTGGTATAAGATATGCTTGGCAAAGTATCAAATGAGAGAAATACATAGCAGGTGCTTATGGAGAGGGTAGGATTTGAGGTAGATCTGGAAAAGGTAAATAGATGGGCTGGGTGTGGTGGCTCATGCATGTAATCCTAGCACTCTGGGAGGCCGAGGTGGGTGGATTGCTTGGGCTCATGAGTTTGAGACCAGCCTGAGCAAGAGCAAAAGCCCATCTCTAAAAATAGCCGAGTGTTGGTGGTGGGCGCCTATAGTCCCAGGTACTTGGGAGGCTGAGGCAAGAAGATTGCTTGAGCCAAGGAGCAAAGAGTTTGGGGTTGTTGTGAGCTATGATGTCAGAGGCACTCTACTGAGGGCAATAAAGCAAGATTCTATTTCAGAAAAAAAAAAGAAAAGAAAAGGTAAATGAAAAATGATGAGGATTCAGAAGGAAGAAACTTAGCAGAGTAAAGTCTGGCAGATATTTAAAAAGTTTACTTCAGGGTGGCGCCTGTGGCTCAAAGGAGTAGGGTGCTGGCTCCATATGCCAGAGGTGGCGACCTTAAAAAAGTTTACTTCAGAAGTTTAATGTAAGACCAGCACAGTTCCTATAGCGGAGTTCAAAGTCCGAGGAAATGGAAATAGCCTTGGGGGGGGAGGGAGGAAGACCATGGGAGGTCTTTGGTCTCATGCTGAGAAATCTGGATTTATTGACTTACATAACAGTCATCTGGAATGTTTGTTAAAAATGCAGATTGCTAGCCCTACTTCACACCAACTGAATCATCTCCAAAGGTGAGTTTCAGGACTCTGGTCCCCAGGTTATTCTGATGAAGGTGATTGGTGGGCCACCAGGATGTCTAATGAGTATTCATAGACATTTTTTTTTTTTTTACTGATGTGATGTATTATATTTATAGATTTGCGTGTGTGTGTGTGTGTGTGTGTGTGTGTGTGTGTTTGAGTGTTTGAGACAGAGCCTCAAGCTGTCAACCTGGATAGAGTCCTGTAGCATCACAGCTCACAGCAACCTCCAATTCCTGGGCTCAAGCGAGTCGCCTGCCTCCGCCTCCCAAGTAGCTGGCACTACAGGTGCCCGCCACAATGCCTGGCCATTTTTTGGTTGCAGCTGTCATTGTTGTTTGGCGGGCCCGGGCTGGATTCAAATTTACCAGCTCAGGTGTACGTGGCTGGCACCTTAGCCTGTTGAGCCACAGGCACCAAGCCTCATGGGCAATTTTTGAAAAGTGATTGTGACCTGATCAAGCAATATTTGAGCAAAGTTAATCTGAGGATTACCTGCAGGATGGAATTAGGAAGGGCAGACCTTAGAGACAGAAGCTGTAGTCTGGATACTGTTGTGGTAAGTCCAGATCTGGGATGGTGGTACAAATAATAAAGGAGGAAGAATGATAAAAAGAAAGATTCTCTTAAGTTTCAAGACTGGTTTGGCTTTGGAAAAAAAAAAGGAAGAAGGCAAAAATGACTGAAGTTGCCTTTTATGTAGTTCGGAGAAAGAAATTGGAGGGTCAGGAGTGGAAAGCTACTATAATAGTTTCACAAGCTGGGTTGAAGTGGTGGGACATGCATTTGGGATGATAGGACAGGCAATTGGTGGTGTAGACATGAAGTGTGAGAGAGATCAAGTCTGCACAATGACTTTCACAGATAATAATTGTAGTTGTGAGAGTTGATTGGTTTGATGTGCGGGGAGAGGGACTGTGGAGGATTTTGGAGTTGGCCTCCAGAGGAGGAATAGGCACAACTGAAAGAGTTGGGTATAACTGTGGCAGGGTTTGTGCACTAAGTAAGGAAGTGGCAAAAAGGAGGTGGTGGTGTGAGTGAACAGCTTGTGGAATTGGCAGAACCTACCTTCTGGCTTTGCTGGTGTGATATTGTGATATAATAAATACCATATCTTGCCATGTATAGTGTGCCTATTTTTGCCAAAGTTTTGAGGAGAAAATAAGGATGCACATTATACATGGAATGCCGTAATCAGTTTTGTTGAACTTGCAGTGAAAGCAAATTCAACCAACAGAGAGTAACATACTCTTTTTGTACACTTGAGGTGAGATTTTTACAAGAATTATTGGGAAAATGCCTTGGAAAATGTTGAAATGGTTTTTGTATATCATAAGCTTTTTTTTTTTTTATATCATAAGCTTTAAGCTAACAGTTATTAAAATGCTAAAGAGCGTGGCGTTAGAGCTGCCAAGAGACACTTTGGACTTCCTCCAAGGAGATTGTCAGCAGATTGTGGAGGCAATAGGAAGGAAAGCTTGTTCAGATGGCAAGGCAGAAGGCAGTGCTGGGGAAGCCTCCAACTTGCTGTGGGCTAACCAGCCAACCTCTTGATGTGTCAATAAACAAGTCCTTTAAGACCCTAATGAAGAAAGAGTGGACATTGTGGATACAGTCAGCTCCTAATGATTTAACTCCTACAGGCAGAGTCAAGAAAGCATTCATCACCAAGGTTTGTGATAAGATCCTGTCAAGGAATAGCACACAGCTTCTAAAACTCTTGGAACTGTTAAATGATGAGTGTCTTTTTGTATGTGGTTTTGAAATTATTTTTTAAAATGAGGTTTCAGCAGAACGAAGGATGATGAAATTTGCCAGGATGAGGAAAGTGGCTCTTCAGAAGACAACTGTAATGTAGAAACTAAAGAAGATAATACTTTTTTTTTTGAGACAGAGCCTCAAGTTGTCACTCTGTATAGAGTACTGTGACATCACAGCTCACAGCAACATCCAATTCCTGGGTTCAAGTGAGTCTCTTGCCTCCACCTCCCAAGTAGCTGGGACTACAGGCGCCTGCCACAACGCCTGGCCATTTCTTGGTTGCAGCTGTCATTTTTGTTTGGCGAGTCCGGGCTGGATTCGAACCCGCCAGCTCAGGTGTACGTGGCTGGTGCCTTAGCCTGTTGAGCCACAGGCGCCAAGCCAGGATAATACTTATGATATGGAAAGTGATGAAGAGCTCTTGACCTTCTAGATGCATAAATATCATAAATTTGTTACTTTTATTTTTTTGAGACAGAATCTCATTATGTCACCCTTGGTTGAATGCCATGGCGCCACAGTCCACAGCCACCTCAAACTCTTGGGCTTAAGCAGTTCTTTTGCCTGAGCCTCCAAAGTAGCCAGAACTACAGTTTTCCACAGCGCCCAGCCACTTTTTCTTTTTTTTATTGTAGAGACAGAGTCTCACTTTATCTCCCTCAATAGAGTGCTGTGGCGTCACATAGCTCACAGCAACCTCCAATTCCTGGGCTTAGGAGATTCTCTTGCCTCAGCCTCCTGAGTCGGCCACTTTTTGGTTGCAGTTGTCATTGTTGTTTAGCAGGCCTGGGCTAGGTTCAAACCCACCAGCCTCGGTGTATATGGCCAGCACCCCACTCACTGAGCTATCGGTGCCCAGCCTTTTTTTTTTGTTTGTTTTTAACTGAAATAGAGTCTCACTTTGTGGCCCTAGGTAGAATGGCATGGCATCACCCTAGCTCACAGTAACCTCAAACTCCTGGAGTCAAGCAATTCTCTTACCTCAGCCTCCCAAGTAGCTGGGACTACAGCCACTTGCCACAATGCCTGGCTATTTTTCCTTTTAGAGGAGGTAGTCTCGCTCTTGCTCAGGCTGGTCGCAACTCCTGAGCTCAAGCAATCCACTCGCCTAAGCCACCCAGAGTGCTAGGATTATAAGGGTGAGGCTCGGCGCCTGTGGCTCAGCGGGCTAAGGCACCAGCCACGTACACCTGAGCTGGCGGGTTCGAATCCAGCCCGGGCCCGCCAAACAACAATGATGGCTGCAACCAAAAAATGGCTGGGCGTTGTGGCGGGCGCCTGTAGTCCCACCTACTTGGGAGGGAGAGGCAAGAGACTCGCTTGAGCCCAGGAATTGGAGGTTGCTGTGAGCTGTGATGGCACAGCACTCTATCCAGGGTGACAGCTTAAGGCTCTGTCTCAAAAAAAAAAAAAAAAAAAGGATTATAAGGGTGAGCCACCTCGCCCAGTCCTCTTGTACTGTTCTTGTTCTTAATGTTCTATAATTATTTCACATAAAGTTTCCTATACCATAATATTTTTTAAAATGAATGCAAAAATTCCTTTATAATACAAAAAACAAGTACATAAATATTAACAAAAATTTGAATTAAAAAATTAAAAAGAGTTTTTTTTTTCCTGAAAGTTTGGACCAAAAACATGTAGCAAAAAATATGGTATATATTTGGTCTCTGGCCCTGGTTTTTAGCACTTCTAAAACTCTTAGAACTTCTAAGTGATAAATGTCTTTTTGTATGCTAATGAGATGGTGGACATGGGGGTGGGGAGGCTCCTGGTTAGCCTCTGGATGGGGAGCTAGTTGCCAAGGGAACCAACCACATAATTAATAAATTGGAACTTTCAGTCCCAGCCCCCAACCTTTGGGAAGGGGAGTGGAGCCAAAGGTTGAACTGATGACCACCAATGGCCAGTGATTTAATCAGTCTTTTACCTACATAATGAAATGTCCATAAAAATCACTGAAGGACATGTTTGGAAAATTGGATGGCCGAATACTTAAATGTACCTAGAGGGTGACACTGCTGGGGAAAGCATAGAAGCTTTGAGCCCCTTCCCATATGCCTTGCTCTCTCTCTCTCATCCATCTGGCTATTCATCTGCATTCTTTGTTATATCCTTCATAATAAATGGGTAAATGTAAAGGAAATGTTTCCCCAAATTCTGGGGGCTACTCGAGAAGATTCATTGAACCTGAAAAGGGGGTTAAGGGAACCCTGATTTGCAGCAAATCAGTCAGAAGCACAGGTCACTACCTGGGGCTTGTGGTGGGCATCTGAAGTAGGAGTAGTCTTGTGGGATCTGATACTATGTCAGAATTGAATTGAATTATAGGGTACCCACCTGGTGGCCTCCGGAGAATTCCTTCATGTGTGACTTCCCCCACACATTTTGTTGACCTTCTGTGTTGTGTGGTAAGTGACTGTAAGAGAGTAGGAGAAAGTTTGCTTTTAGTCTTGTGGGATCTGACACTATGTCAGAATTGAATTGAATTATAGGATACCCAGCTGGTGGCCTCCGGAGAATTCCTTCAGGTGTGACCTCCCCCACACATTTTGTTGACCTTTTGTGTTGTATGGTAAGTAACTGTACGAGAGTAGGGGAAAGTTTGCTTTTTCTGTAGCTCAGTGTTTCTCAACCTTCCTAATGCCACGGCCCTTTAATACAGTTCCTGTGGGTCACGACCCACAGGTTGAGAACTGCTGCTTTAGCTGGTCATAGCTGTTGTAGATGCATTTACTTATTCAGCAAATACTTATTTATTTATTTATTTACTTTTAGAGACAGAATCTCACTTCGTTGCCCTTGATAGAGTGCAATGGCATAACAGCTCACAGCAACCTCCAGCTCTTGGGCTTAGGCGATTCTCTAGCCTCAGCCTCCTGAGTAGCTGGGACTACAGGCGCTGGTCCTAACACCTGGCTATTTTTTTCATGCAGTTTGGCTGGCACGGGGTTCAAACCCGCTATCCTCAGTATATGGGGCTAGTGCCCTACTCACTGAGCTGCAGGTGCGGCCCAACTTCAGCAAATTTTGAACGAACCTCAATTACAGTTCTGGGTCTGGGTGTACACTGTGTGAAAAAGGTTCTTGTTCTCAGCAGCAGTGGCTCATGCCTGTAATCCTAGCACTCTGGGAGGTTGAGGCATGAGGATCCCTTGAGCTCAGGAGTTCCAGACCAGGCTGAGCAAGAATGAGACTCTGTCTCTATTAAAAATGGAACAAAATTGGCTGGCTATTGTGGCAGGTGCTTGTAATCCTAGCTACTTGGGAGGCTGAGGCAGGAGGATTACTTGAACCCAGGGGTTTGAGGTTGCTGTGAGCTGGTCTGTGACCAAGGCAAGCTCTGGCCTGGGGTAACAGAATGAGACTGTCACCAAAAAAGAAAAAAAGAAGTTCCTATTGTCAAAGAGGTTTTATTCTGGAAAAGAAAATTTAAAAAAAAAAAAAAGCAAAGAAATGCATAAATCAAATTTTCGTTTTAAAATATAATTTTAGGGCTCGGCGCCTGTGGCTCAACGGGCTAAGGTGCCAGCCACGTACACCTGAGCTGGCGGGTTCGAATCCAGCCCGGACCCGCCAAACAACAATGACGGCTGCAACCAAAAAAAAAAAAATGGCCGGGCATTGTGGTGGGCGCCTGTAGTCCCAGCTACTTGGGAGGCAGAGGCAAGAGACTCGCTTGAGCCCAGGAATTAGAGGTTGCTGTGAGCTATGATGCCATAGCACTCTATCCAGGGTGACAGCTTGAGGCTCTGCCTCAAAAAATAAAATAAAATAAAATAAAAAATAAAATATAATTTTAGGCTTGGCACCCATAGTACAGTGGTTACTCCAAGAGTTGGAAGTTGCTGTAAGCTGTGATACTACGGCACTTTATCTAGGGCAACATAGTGAGACTCTGTCTCAAATTAAAAAAAATATAATTTTATTTATTTATTTTTGAGACAAGATCTTACTCTGTTGCCAAGGCTAGAGTGTAGTGATGTTATTATAGCTAACTACAACCTTAAATTCTTGGATTGAAGCAATCCTCCTTCCTCAGCCTCCCAAGTGGGGACTACAGGCATGTGCTACCATACCTAGCTAATATTTTTATTTTTTGTAGAGATACGGTCTTGCTTTGTTGCTCAGGTTGGTCTGAAATTCCTGGCCTCAAGTAATCCTCCTGCCTCAGCCTCCCAAAATGCTGGAATTACAGGCATGGGCCACTGTGTCCAACCTAAATTTGTTTTTTAACTAGGTGATTTATATAGTGTATAAATTAAAATTATAGGGAAAGATATACACAGATGGGACTACAGGTGCCTATCACAACGCCCAGCTATTTTTGTTGTTATCATTGTTGTTTTAGCTGGCCCGGTCTGAGTTCGAACCTGCCAGCCTCTGTGTATGTGGCTGGCGACCTAGCCGCTGAGCTACAGGTACCGCCAGATCTTTGATTTTTTTTGTTGTTGTTGTTGCAGTTTGGCTGGGGCTGGGTTCGAGCCTGCCCTGATCTTTGATTCTTTAAAAAAAAATTTGAAGGCTCAGCGGGCTAAGGCGCCAGCCACGTACACCTGAGCTGGCGGGTTCAAATCCAGCCTGGGCCCACCAAACAACAATGACGGCTGCAACCAAAAAATGGTCAGGCGTTGTGGTGGGTGGCTGTAGTCCCAGCTACTTGGGAGGCAGAGGCAAGAGACTCGCTTGAGCCCAGGAATTGGAGGTTGCTGTGAGCTGTGATGCCATTGCACTCTATCCAGGGTGACAGCTTGAGGCTCTGTCTCAAAAAAAAAAAAAAAAAAATTAAAAAACAAATTTACAGCAAAGAACCACCAAAAAAAAAAAAAAAAAAAAAAAAATTTTTTTTTTTTTAAAGAGGCTCAGAACTGTAAATCTTTCATTTCTTTTTCTTATATTTCACTGGTTAGTATTTCTAGTGTAAGGTCTAACAGAAATGGGGAAAGTAGCTTGACATATGGCTCATAACTATAATCCTAGCACTCTGGGAGGTGAGGCAGGAGGATTGCTTGAGGCCAGAAGTTTGAGACCAACCTGAGCAAGAGTGAGACTTCATTGCTACAAAAAAATGGAAAAAATTAGTCAGATCTGGTAATGCGTGCCAATAGGCCCAGCTACTCAGGAAGCAGAAGCAGGAGGATCCCTTGAGTCCTGCAAGTTTGAAGTTGCAGTGAGCTCTGATGATGCCACTGACTGTACTCTAGCCCAGGCAACAGGACATGACAGCAAGACTGTCAAAAAAGAAATGGGAAGAGTAGACATCCTCGTTCCCAATCTTAGAGAAAAAAAAAAAACTCATGTTTTGCTATTAAATATGTTAGCAGTTCCCATGATCTTTTTTTTGTTTGTTTTTTTGAGACAGAGCCCCAAACTGTCACCCTGGATAGAGTGCTGCAGCATCACAGCTCACAGCAACCTCCAATTCCTGGACTCAAGCGAGTCTTCTGCCTCTTCCTCCCAAGTAGCTGGGACTACAGGTGCATGCCACAACGCCCGACCATTTTTTGGTTGCAACCGTCATTATTGTTTGGTGGGCCCAGGCTGGATTCGAACCCACCAGCTCAGGTGTACGTGGCTAGCACCTTAGCCTGTTGAGCCACAGGCGCCAAGCCCTATGATCTTTTGACATGTCCCTTTCAAATTTTGAGCACTTCTTTACTTTTTGGCAGCATAAGATATTCCAGACCCATCTCGTGTTTTCCCTGCTTCAGCCCTTGGAATCAGACATTTTTCTTTCTCTCTTTTTTTTTTTTTTTTTTATACAGAGCCACAAGCTGTCAGCCTAGGTAGAGTACCATGGTGTCACAGTTCATAGCAATCTCCAACTCCTGGACTTAAGTGATTCTCTTGCTTTGGTCTCCCATGTAGCTGGAACTACAGGCACCCACCACAACACCTGGCTATTTTTTGGTTGTAGTTATCATTGTTGTTTGTCAGGCCTGGGCTGGATTTGAACCTGCCAGCTCTGATGTATGTGGCTGATGCCTTAGCCACTTGAGCTACAGGTGCCGAGCTGGAATCAGATATTTTTCAAGGCACTTTGGCTCCTTTTATTAACAGACGATTTTTAAAAACCAGGATCAAGGCCCTAGCTGAGTAACAGTCACTTTTTTAACTCTCTTCATCAGTATTCTCAGAAATCACAACCATCTAGTTATAAAAACTGTAATATTCAGAAGCAAGGGAATTGGAAGAGGTTTTTGCTTACTATATTCTTTCTTCTAGAGTGTTCCAGAGCATGTTCAGATTGCTTTTTAGTGTCAAGTCACACCTGCAAGTAAAAAAATCTAGTTATTAGGCCAGGCATGGTGGCTCACACCTGTAATCCTAGCACTCTGAGAGGCCCAGATGAGTGGATTACTTGAGCTCAGGAGTTTGAGACTATCCTGAGCAAACACGAGACCTTGTCTCTAAAAAAATAGCTGAGTATTGTGGCAGATGCCTGTAGTCTCAGGTATTTGTGAGGTTAAGACAAGAGGATCGCTTGAGCCCAAGAGTTTGAGGAGCTGTGATGCCGTGGCACTCTACCCAGGGTGACAAAGTGAGACTCTGTCTCCAAAAAAAAAAAAAAAAAAATCTAGTTACTGGTAATATAGTGGATTTCACAAAAGCTCCTAAATAGCAAGACAGTTACATCTTTTATAAAAGAGCATTGCTTGTCCTAGTTGAAATTTTGTGGTAGAATAATTGTTGCCTACTCCTGGTACTTTTCCCATTTCATCACAGCTTGTGAAAGAGTAGGGGGGAGAGCAGATCATTTGGTGCCAGTAAGAATGAGAGTGGTACCTACTATGTATGACTGTTTATCACAGGCTAGGCACTGTGCTTTATGTGAATTTTCTTTTCTTTTTTTCATGAGACAGTGTCTCATTTTGTTGCTCTGGATAGAAAACCATGGCATCATAGCTCACAGCAACCTCAAACTTTGGGCTCAAGCGATCCTCTTGTCTTGGCCTCCTGAATAGCTGGGACTACAGATGCCTGCCACAATGCCTTATTTTTATTGCAGTTTTGTTTTTTTTCTGGCTAGGGCTGGGCTGGAACCTGCCACCCGCGGCATATGGAGCTGGCGCCCTACTCCTTGAGTCACCGGTACCGCCCTGCCTGGTTATTTTTAGAGACAGAGTTTTCCTCTTGCTCACGCTGGTCTCGAACTTGTGAGCTCAGGCAGTCCACCCGCCTCAGCCTCCCAGAGTGCTGAGCCACTTTTGCCAGTTTTCTAATTTGATGATCTCTTATAAGTACTCAGTGGGGGGTTGTGGTACTTCTTCCCTGTTTTTCCCTGAACATTCCAGCTGTGTGGTTTCAGCATTGAATGTGATTTACTACTGATCAGTGCTTTGCTTGGCATGAGTCACCAAAAGGTGTAGCTACTGATGCATCATGGCTGTGAGGAGTAGATGTTCCCTGAAGCTCTTGAAAACTTTACACAAGTAATATTTGATTTTATTTTAAGGATCAAAAACACAGACGCGGGTGGTACCTGTGGCTCAATGAGCAGGGCGCCAGCCCCATATACCAAGGGTGGCAGGTTTAAACCCGGCCCCGGCCAAACTGCAACAAGAAAAAAAATAGCTGGGCGTTGTAGTGGGTGCCTGTAGTCCCAGCTACTCAGGAGGCTGAGGCAGGAGAATCGCTTAGGCCCAGGAGTTGGAGGTTGCTGTGAGCTGTGATGCCTCGACACTCTACCATGGGCTATAAGGTGAAACTGTCTCTACAAAAAACAGCAACAACAACAAAAAAAAAACACAGATGCCATTGAGTAAACTGGAAAATATCCGCTCCTTTCCCTTGCCCAATCAATCCTTTATTCCATCCCTTTCCCCAAGATAACTACCATTAACAATTGAGAATATATTCTTGTAGATCTTTGTTTTTGTACAGCTATATTCAGATGTCCTGAGTGCTCTCCACAGCGGCCTTTCTTCTCAAGAACTCTCTCTTCAGCTACTATGCTCTAAACTAACCTTTACTTTCTTTTTAGCTGGACATTTTCCTGTTTGGACCTAGATTAAGGAACTGAGCTACAAAACAGGCTTGTATTCTTGTAAATTTGAACTCTTCAGGCTAGAGCTTAATATTTGCACCTGTTTGTCCCTTAAACCCTCCTGTTCCCTAGGGATCATATGTAGGAATAAGAAACATGTTAGATTATGGCTCTGTAAAATGGTAGGTTATTCAAAATACTATTTTTCAGGTGAGCTCGATTTATTGGCTTATAAAGTAAGTTCCTTGCAAGCCACTGATTGGAGCGTAAGCTGATGGTGGATCCTTTGGACTTAGTCACAGAGAGTAAGTACGAATGCCTTTGCATGTCTTTAAGTAGTGTATATGTGGCTAAAATAGGTATGTAAACTGAATGAAAATAATGGAACTTGTGGTGAATCTTTTATAATTTGTATAATCAGCAGCTACTTATGAGTTTTAAAGAGGCTTCCATTAGTGGCCTGTGCATGGCCTCCTACATATATAAATATCTTTTCTCCCTAATTTTTTTTTTTTTTTTGGACTCCTCATCCTAAAATAGTTCCTAGGAGATGGGCAACTTATCTTTTAGATCCTAAAGGCACACATATGCACAAAATATGTATCCTCACAGTACACTTAGAAGTTTAAGAGAGGCTGGAGGAAAGATCCCAAAAGCCCAGAGTATGCTACAGAGACTGGGTTTGGTGTCCTTGCCCAAAAGTGCCGTCTGAGCATGTGCTGTCTGAGCATGTGCTGTCTGTTGGGTCTGGTGGTAGACATTATTTGCCTGTCTGGACTTCGATTTTATGGCACGATTCTTAGTGTGTTAGCTTTTGAAACATTTCTCACTCCACTTCTTAGACTTTGGACCTTTTAAAGCTTTTTTAAATTTGTTACTTGCTTTCCTGTAGGACAATGGGCAGGTGACTTGTGGCAGCAGTCAGGGGGCCTGGAATCCAGACTGCCTCTGTGTTTTAGCTGGGTCTCCTGCTTCCCCATTGTGTGAGGTTTTGATTTCATCAGAAATCTCTATAAGGAAAAGGAAGCAACCTTTTAGCAACCCTTATTTCTTGTCTAAACTACATGCCTCTGAACCAGAAACAAATGAAACCAGGTTGGAACATTTGTACAGGATACTGTGTGAGTGATACTATATAACTTTGTATTCTTTGGAGCTGCCCCTAGTTCAGTAGTTAGGGTGCTGGCCACATGTTCCAGGGCTGGTGGGTTTGAACCCAGCCTGTGCCTGCTAAACAGAAAAAAACAATACTTTGTATTCTTTTTTTTTTTTTTAAACACTTTGTATTCTTGAAGCTCCTCTCTACAGAGTATCTGACATGACAGATCTGTCTTTTCTTGGCAGTTCCTTAGCCACTTTAGCCAACCCTGAGTGTCTCTTACTAGCTATGGAGCTGTTTCCCAGAAAGAGAATGACAGAAACATTCTCTCACCTATTTAGCTATACATAGTCTTTATGAAGACAGGTGCCCCTTCTCTGGTTGCCATCCTACACGTGGTAGGGGCTATTAGAGGAGACAAAAAGTGGGAAATGACCACTGCAGAGAGATGAGATCTGGAATTCAATAGTCAGAAAAGAATTTACTCTACTCTGGAGCTTGCCCAGGGGGCTTGTTTCACACTTGGCCTGAGGGCAGGCTGCCCGCAGCCCGTCAGAAAGATGGGAGTATTTCCTTAGTTTCCCTCTTCCTCTTTAGGATTAAGAGTCAGCCCAGCTGAGTGTCAGGCCGTATGTGTCAGTCTTCTTGGCACTGAGGAGTCATGTGGGTTGCAGTGAGGCAAACATCTTCACCCAACTTGAGGTGCTGTGTAGTAGGTGCCTGTGGGTACAGTTGGGAGTGGAGCTGGCTGCAGTGTCGATGGTGTGCTCTTGGGCATTTCATCCAAGAGGGGCCTTAGTATAAACAATGAAAGAGTGTTTCCACCCTGGCTTTTGTCTTTACCCAAAGACAGAATGTTATCTCTCTCTGAGATAACAGAGGGTATAGCATCTAAATATGTGTTTCATTCTGTTTCAGAGGCAGTGTGGAATCAGACAAACTTGAGTTTTAATCTAGGCACCACACTTATTGGTTGTTTAATTAGAGAAAAGTTACTTCACTTTCTTTTCTGAGTTTGGCTTAATCATCAGTAAACTGAATATAGACTTGGTGCCCATAGCACAGTGGTTACTGCGCCAGCCACCTACACTAAAGCTGGCAGGTTCGAACCCGACCTGGGCCTGCTAAACAACAATGACAACTGCAACAAAAAATAGCCGGGCATTGTGGTGGGTGCCTCTAGGCCTAGCTACTGGGAGACTGAGGCAGGAGAATCACTTAAGCCCAGGAGTTTGAGGTTGGTGTGAGCTGTGACACCATGGCATTCTACTGAAGGCGACATAGTAAGACTCTGAATCAAAAAAATAAAAATAAACGGAATGTAAGGTTTTCGTTAGGGTTAAATGAGATAATATAGGTAAATATATGCTTAGCATGGTACTTGACATTCATCAGGTGCAGAAACTAGCATTCATAAGTGTTATTTTCTTACCCTTTCATATACTTTTCTAAGTTTATTTATTCAACAGAATATTGAATAATGAGAATCAATCAATCAATAATGATTCTCATTATTCAATATCAGAATATTGAGCACTTACTAAGGGTCAGATACTGTACTGGGGACATCATCTGGAAGAAAACATGCTTCTAGTCCGATGAGTTAGTTATTTTTTTGTGTGTGTGAGACAGAGTCTCACTTTGTCACCCTGGGTAGAGTGTAGCATCATAGCTCATAGCAACCTCAAACTCTTGGGCTCAAGCGATCCTGTCCTTGCCTCAGCTTCTCAAGTAGCTGGCAGGGACTACAGGTGCCCAGCTATTTTTAGAGACAAGGTCTCGCTCTGGCTCAGGCTGGTCTCGATCCAGTGAGCTCAGGCAGTCCACCCACTTCGGCCTCCCAGAGTGCTAGAATTACAGGTGTGAGCCATCTCGCCCAGCCTAAGTTAGTTCATTATTAAAACTAATTTGTAACATGAACAGTGATGATGGCTCCGTGCCTGTAGCTCAGCAACTAGGGCACCAGCCACATACACTTGGGCTAGTGAGTTCGAACCTGGCCCAGGCCTGCCAAACAACAATAACAACTACAACAACAAAAAAATAGCCAGATGTTGTGGCGGGTGCCTGTAGTCTCAGCTACTTGGGAGGCCGAGGCAAGAGAATCACTTGAGCCCAAGAGTTGGAGGTTGCTGTGAGCTCTGACACCACATCACTCTACAGAGGGCGACAAAGTGAGACTGTTTCAATAAAAAAAAATATATATATATATATATATATACACACACACACACACACACATATGAACAATATGGTGGTATGCATGGAAGTGAAGAATCCTTATTTGTACTAGGCAAACTGGGGAGTAAGGGAAGGCTACCTGGACAAGGTGATATTTGAGGCGATTTTTCCAAGCAGGATGAAGGAGAAGGAAAGAGCTCCAAGGACTAGAGCTTGTAAAGGCATGAAGGTCTGAGATGGCTTGATGCACATGGAGAGTTACTAGTGGGATTGTTTTTCAGAGGCTACCAGCTGGAGTTTTCATTTCCTTAGCCATTTTCTCCAATCCCTTTGCTGTATCTGTTGCATGGGTGGGGGAAAGAAGTAGATTCCTGAAAGAGAACTAAATGAGTCAGGACTGTAGATCTGTTGAGTGTACAGGACACACACACACACACAGTCTTGTAAAGTCATCTGACGGAATTGACTCTTCCCTTTATGGATCTTGCTGGACTGTGAGTGCATCGTGTGATTGTTCCCTGCATAATATTTTCATAGTTTGGACTTATGGAGGTCTATTTTCTGTCACCTCATTTTTGAGGTTACTGGCCTCAAAATCTAGTTTTAGCATTATGCTCTTTTTAGCCCGCTATGATTTTTATGTACTCTCCTTGAGAAAGAATCCATGTAGGTCAGCCTTTGCAGGAAAAGAGGGTGATTGCATGAGGCTTCTGCACACTGTTTGTAGGTGTTGTCTATTCTGTAGCTATAGACAGGAATCTTAGATCTTTCTTGGCCATTATTCTCTTATCAAAATACAAGGTTCTCTCCCATTTGTGTTTTAAATGTAAAATGAGCAAAAAATCTCTCTGCTAATTTGTTCTCCCTACTTACTCTGAAAACACCTGATGAGGATGTCAGGATTCCATTTAGAATTATCCCTGATGAGTGACTTCTTATAAATAGGTTTTATTATTTTCCCCTGGATATGTCTATGAAAGCAAGCCCACTCTTTCCTGCAGTTGTGAATACTGGATAATATTTTGTGAATTCGATTTAGAAAGTAAGTGACCATGCTGAACAAACTGTGTCTCAGAACTGCAATGCTGGGTTAGAGGTTTTGTATTAAAGGAAACATTGAATGAGAAAACATAGACGAGATTAGTCCAAATTGAAGTATGGACTTGGAAATAAAGAAGGCTCCTCCCCCTTCTTGCCTCTTCTACTTCCTGAACTTGTGCTGTCCCACTGTGGAAATACTGGAAATGAAGTCACTTTAAATAAAAATATTGTTGGTGTTTAGTTCCATTTTCTTCCCCCCCCCCCCACCCGCTACCAACACTCAGTATAGAATTCGAGTCTGTATAGTTAGCAAGATTCTTGAAGAGATGAAATTGCTGTGTTAGCTCCAGAATAAACTCCAGGGTCAGAAGGGAAATTCTCTGCTTCTGTCTGAACTTGTCATGCTTAATTGTGGAAAACAGACCACAGGCAACTGAGAGTTGGTTTAGGGAGCAGTAGATTTAAAATGTATTCTCAGATAATCTTTGGTCTTTCAGAAATGGCTGTGAGTGAATTTAACCAGATGAGCAAAAAAAAAAAAGAGAGAAAATTGGTTGGTGAGGAAGAAGCCATTGGTTGCTTTCTCTTGTTACTTCCAGATTTGCCTTATTTCTAGCCACATTGGTTTTAGGTGAGAGAAGACAGCCACTCATGTAAAGTCATGAATGAGGAGACAGAAAGATGTACCCTTCTTTGGAGAGAGGAAATTTTCTGAGTGGGAACGCATGAGCACTCTTAGGATGGTGGTGCCTTGAAGTCTTGGTCTTTGATGAAGCCAGTTTTGAGCATGTGATGGCAGCAGGAAGATTACTGAAAACTCCCTGGACATAGTGTTCTCTTAGGGCCTCAAATGATAAACACAACTGGTTACCTAAGAAATGCTGAAGTTATGTACTTGAAGACCACTGTAGTATGGTGTCTGTCCTCCTGACGCTAAATGTTCCCAATCATTTCTCTTCCCTTCAGACTGACGGATTTCAAGAATGCAGTTGGTATTACTGGAGGTGTGTGGCACTTTACCTGAGCCTGGCCATGAGGCCATGTGGCCATGATGTGGGCCCCTCATGGCCTCAGCAGGAACAGAACACTACAGTATTGGCCTCCGCCGGGGAAACAGCTTCAAGCAGAGTGGTCCCTCAGGCACGGTGCCTGCCCCACCACCTGAGAAATCCTCTGTGGGCAAAGTCTGGTCTCAGGCCCATCAGCAGGTGAAGCCAATCTGGAAGCTGGAAAAGAAGCACGTAGGGACACTGTCAGTAGGATTGAGCCCAAGCCTCTTGGGTGTCCCACCCCATCCAGCATATTTCTTTTGCCCTAGCACTTTATGTAGCTCTGGGACCACAGCTGTTGTTGCAGGCCACAATAGCTCCTGTTACCTGCGCTCTCTCCCAGACTTGTTCAGCAGTACCCTGTTGTACCGCCGTTCCAACTATAGGCACAAACCATACCAGCAACTGGAGTCCTTCTGCTTGCGTTCAAGCCCATCAGAAAAAAGACCTTTTTTTCGCCCTCAAAAGAGCCTCCCTGTCAGACTCACTGCCAATAAGGCCACTTCTTCCATGATCTTTCCCATGGCCCAGCCCATGGCAACCTCATCCACAGATCCATACCTCTCTTTGGCAGCTGCTGGGGAAAACTCTTCAGGGAAGAGCCTGGCCTCTGCCATCTCAGGAAAGATCTCATCTCCATTGTCCTCCTCCTATAAGCCCATGCTGAATAACAACTCCTTCATGCGGCCAAATAGCACTAACACTAAAGTGCCTTTATCACAGGCCACCGAGGGTCTGAAGCCAATATCTACCCCCAAGATCCAACCTGTCTCCTGGCATCATTCTGGGGGGACTGGAGACTGTGCATCCCAGCCTATAGACCATAAGTTGCCCAAGAGCATTGGCACTGTCCTAGATGATGCCACTGCCCATATCACTCTGTCTACTCCTATCTCCCTCAACACACCCACCAGTGTTGCCTCTTCCCGGTACAGCCGGAAAAACTTAGCTACAAGGGGAGAGCCACATCCCTGTGGCCTGGATAACGGCTCTGACTCCCAGACTCCAACTAAAGAGATTCGGTTCACTGAGGCTGTGAGGAAGTTGACCTCAAGAAGCTTTGAGAAGATGCAAAGCCAAGGCTGCCGGCTTGAACAGTCTTGTTTTGTGAGCCCCAGCTTCCAGCAGAGCCTCCTCAGCAGGAGCAGGCGGTGGAAACCTCCCGGGGTAGGGCAGCAGTTTCCTCAGGAGGATGCTGGATCAGACGGTAGGATCCTCCCTGGTGCATCAAACACCTTGGGGTTGGACAGTACAGTCTTCTGTACCAAACGTATCAGCATTCACCTCCTTGCCTCACATGCCAATGGGCTCAACCACAGCCGTGCCTGTAGGTCTGTAACTGACCCTCCACCACTTGAAGAAGACAAAGCTCCACTTCTTCCTTTTCCTCCTCAGCCCCTTGCCGTAGCTGATGTGACCACCTGCCTCTCTTCTGTCCATCTGGGCCAGTCTGAGAAAGAGGGGCCTGAGGAAGCCCGGAAGCTGGACCTACCTCATAGAGATACAGGGTAAGTTGGAGAGTGGTTTTGGTTCACCTGGAGCAATTGAGTATATGCACCATAAACTGGTGTCCCTGACTCTGTACCTCTGAAGGTTGGTTTTATTTTTAAGCTGCCCTAGAATTGTTGGTTTTATTTTTTTGCTGCCCTAGAATTGTTGGTTTTCACTTTAGGGAAGAGGTTGAGAAGCTACAGCTTACAGGCCAAATCCTGTTTGTCACCTGCTTTATGTAGATAAAGTTTTTTGAAATGTAGCTCACTCATTTACTATTGTCTGTGCCTGCTTGCTTCTTATAACAGTAGAGTTTAGTTGTCATAGATTGAATGGCCTGTGAAACTGAAAATATTGGCCGTGCTTGGTGGCTCATTCCTGTAATCCTAGCACTCTGGGAGGTCGAGGCAGCTAGATCACCTGAGCTTAGGAATTCAAAACCACCCTGAGCAAGAGCGAGACCCTGTCTACTAAAAATAGAAAAACTAGCCAGGCATTGTGGCAACCACTTGTAGTCCCAGCTACTTAGGAAGCTGAGGCAAGAGGATCTCTTGAGCCCATGAGTTTGAGGTTGCTGTGAGCTGTGGTGCCACAGAACTCTAGCCTGGGTGACAAAGTGAGACTCATGTCTCAATAAAAAAGGAGCAAACTGAAAATATTTACTATTTGGTCCTTTAGAATTTGCTTGCCCCTATTTTAAGTTATAACCAGGAGAGAAATAAGAATACAAACATCCAATGTTGAGACCTATGACTTTCCTGCTTATTACAAGCCAGATCAGGTTCTCAGTCATTCTTAACATGACAGCCAGTCATAGGGCATATACATAGTTGGTTTCTTTTCTTGTGTCTTGTTATTATTCTGGAACCTTGATTTACCAAGGCCTTGTTCTGAGTTGCCAGAGAATGACCTAGAAACATTTGAAGTCAGTTACCAGATATTCGTTGAGGCTTTTTGTATGCACAATTTTGTACTTATACACTATAAGGGACATCAAAGTAAGTGGAAGAGGTAGTGCCTTTTTGCAGAATAGAGTGTATAAGATTGAAGAACTATGTATGGCTAGTCCTAACTTTGAGGGTAAGAGATAGGAGTTGTAAGATTCAGGCAAGAGATAGAAGATGGATACTGGGGAAGAGGCAAACACTGAGAGAAGATGATGAAGGAATGAGAATCTAACTGCGACCTCTCTTATGGAGTTGGCTGGGCTAGAGCAAATTCTTTCTTTCTTTTAGTTCAGCTACTGACCTCCAGCCAGACCAGGGTGAGACTGAAGATGTAGAAGAAGAACTAATAGATGGTTTGGAAGACGGCTGTAGCCATGATGAGAATGAAGAGGAGGAGGGTGAGTGGGGAATCTTTTCACTTCCAACTAGGGCTTAGTCATGGCCCTCTAGGGAAGGGGCTTATGATTGTGCACAGATTAACCATCTATCTTAATCACTTGCTTTAGGAGGTCTATTTTTTTTTTTTTTTTCTTTTTTGAGACAGAGTCTCACTTTATCATCCTGGGTAGAGTACTGTGGCATCATAGCTCACAGCAACCTCAAACTCTAGGACTTATGCAATCCTCTTGCCTCAGCCTCCGGAGTAGCTGGGACTACAGGCGCCCGCCACAATGCTCAGCTATTTTTAGAGACAGGGGAGACGGGGTCTGGCTCTTGCTCAGGCAGGTCTTGAGCTCCTAAGCTCCACTCGCCTCCGCCTCCCAGAGTGCTAAGATTACAGGCATGAGCCACTAAGCCCAGCCAGCTTTAGGATGTCTTAAGGGAGTAGTAGCTTCTGAGAGACTGTGTTCTCTAGTACTATCCCTCTGGTCTTGTCTTCTCCCTGCTGCTATTAAGCTCAAGGAAGGCAGTGCAAGGCAGCAGGATGGTGCTCGTGGCTCCACGAGAAGGGTTGAGCACAGGATGTTCACAGAAGAGCTGCCTAGGCTTGGTGAGTTTGTATGGAAACCTCTTCCAGTTGAAACTTCTCTGATCTTCCTCCCCCAGGAGACTCAGAGTACTCCTCATTAAATGTCATCTCTCGCAGTGAGTCGGTGGCAGCTATTTCTCGGTGAGTACTGGTTGTGTAGATCATTGGTAAATGCTTATTTTCTGTCTCTTCAAGATTATAAAGGGATTAGCTACTCAAGTGATTAATAACCCTGAGAACCCTAATGCATTGTCACCAGATTTTTATGTTTGCAACTTTAGATTTAAAACAAGGAGCAGTGGGAGACCAGAAATATTTCATCAGTTGGTTGGGCTTTAAAACAGTACCATGTGGGCGGCTCCTGTGGCTCAGTGAGTAGGGCGCCGGCCCCATATACTGAAGGTGGCGGGTTCAAGCCCGGCCTCGGCCGAACTGCAAAACAAAAAAATAGCTGGGCGCTGTGGCGGGCGCCTGTAGTCCCAGCTACTAGGGAGGCTGAGGCAAGAGAATCGCTTAAGCCCA
>CAUYON010085193.1:0-23354 GCA_963573935.1 Arctocebus calabarensis
TGTGTGCCACACCTTTTGGGGGCAAAACACGATTGTAAGAGGGTCTTTTCCTAACAAATGCAACCAGTGTAACATGGTTTCTTGTACCCTCAATGAATCCCCAACAATAAATAAATAAATAAATAAATAAATAAATAAATAAATAAAAGGTGAAGTCCAGATGGCCAAGGTCAATGGGTTAGCCAAGGAAGAAGAGTCTAAGACACAAGTGAGTCACTTGTCCCACATGCTAATCTTTCAACTATAGAGGAAAAGAAATCCTAAATAGAGCTTATGTGGTTTTCCCTGCTCCCTCAGACTGTATACATGTTTGAGACCAAACCTAACTAGTCACAGACTATCTGCTTGGTGACCTAAAAGGAGGTAGAGGGCATGGAGGATCTGGGGATGTAGGACACGGCCCGTCTCCTCCTTAGAGACCTTTCCCCTTGAAAAGTTCTTCTACAGCTGCTCATTAACCACAGAGAAACTGTGGAAGCCAACAACACAAAGCAAAGACTCTGGGATGTTGGAAATACACTAACTTGGACTTGGCAGCAAGAAAATCGAAAAGGTAAACATCTGATTGAAAACAATGATCACTGTGATGAAAAATCAGGCTCCTTCTCCAAGTCTTCAGCTTCAGGGATCAGTGACATATGGGTTGGGTCATTGTTTGCAGGAATGAAGGACTGCAGATAGGCTGAAGTCACCACTTGGATAAGGACAGCCAGGAAAGAGCTCACCTGTAAGAGACACACCAGCTTATTAGGCAGCCCTGGAGAAGAGCTTTCTGTAGAAGGCATTGTCATTTAGATATGAAATAAGCCCTAAACCCCGACATCTGTGATGACAAATGATCCTTCGGTACTCATTAGGAGCTAGGGAGACATTAACCTTGTATCATGACCAAATCTCATCTTCCTGTATGCTTTTCTTAAGTCTGCCCTCTCTGCCCCAAGCAAAAGCAACTGGACATTATTATACAGTGTTTGCTTTCCAGCCTCTAAGTTGAGAAGACATGGTTGTTGACTGATAGCATTTTCAGGTGCATTAAGTGGTTACACGCTCTTATACCATCTCAACAGAGTGGGGTGTGGGGAGGAGGGTACTCATTCAGTAGTAGACATTATCTTTTGTAAAACCCTGAACAAAAGGTATAAAGCCCATGAAATCCCTGGGAGTTTGTTTCCCAGAATATTCTTTATTTATACAACAAACAGTCAAGGAGTAACTGATACAAAGATGTACAGGCTAAGGGCCCCACCGTAGAGTCTGCAGTCCCGTAAAGAGGAGCATGTAGAAAATCAGGAAGGGCCATAATAGAAATATGGCCAAGGTATGATGGAAGCATAGAGAAAAGAGGGATTGGATAGTCCCAAGAAATGGAGAACTCAGCATGAAAATGGAATAGAACGACTTAATTTAATTAATAAGTCACAAAATACTTATGGAGACCCAAAATCTCTTTGCGACAAGATTTTTCAAGGAAGTATAGAAACGAAGTCATAGTATAATCACATGTCAGTAGCATACAATGAGGAGGGAAAGATACAACAGTAGTAAAAAGGAGTTCCCTGTCCGTGAAAGGTTTGGGGGAACTGTAATGTGTTCCCAGACAGAAACAAGGGTGGTGGGGGTGGGTAGGCCATTCCATCAAGAAAACAACGACAACCAACAAACAGGTGAACAAGGTAAGTGAAAGCAGAGAGGCTAGGTTGGATCACATTCTCATATCAGACTAAGATGTCTAGACCTGATTTGTCATAGTAGAATTTTGTCGATTTTCAAGTAGGGGACTCATGTCAACTCCTGATAGGGCTTAAATTAAATAACTTTTGTGATTTATATTTAATTCATCAAGAGAGTAGGGAAGTGTTTCCTGGAGACAGATTCAAAACAGCAATGCCTCACAGGAAGATAACTGAGCAATGTAAGTACTCATTGTGAGGGAGAAAAACCAAGAGGGGGTGATGGTAAAGAGATCCTGGGAATCAAACAGACTTGCTGCGTGACCTTTGCCAAGTGATGAAGACTAAATATTTTTAGCAGTCTGACTTAGTCTGTTTGGGCTGCTATGAAAAAATATCACAGACTGTTAGTTACAGATAACAAACTTATTTCCCACCATTCTGGAGGCTGAGATGTCCGAGTTCAAGGTGCCAGCAGGTGGGTGTGTGGTGAAGGCCACCTTGCTGTGTTCTCACGTGGCAGGCAGTGGAAGAGCAAAAGGAGAAGGGGCTAAGCCAGTTCCCTCCAACCCTCTCATGAGGCACGATCCATTCATGACGGCAGAGTCCTCCTAACTTAGTCACTTCCCCAGTGACAGCAGAGAGTGAATTTGCAGGTGTATTTTGGAGGGCGCATGTGTAAAACACAGCCATGTCCTTGTTCTCATCTGTACGCTGGGATGATAGTAGAGCTTATGTCACAGGTAATTAAGCAAGCTCCATGTATCAATGCAGGCAAAGCACTCTGCTGATTCCAGCATATGGGAACATCCAAGAAATAGGAGCTAATTATGTTGTAATAAGTCTTTTTATCTTTGAAACATAGAGAAAAGGGTTAGGGTAGGTTACTTGAATGGCAGAATGGAAAAGTTAATAGGATAGGGTGACTGATTGAAAACAGGGTTACGAATTCACTCTGTAACTAGGGTGAATGGCTAAGGATGTCAGAATGAGGTACAGACGGTAAGGGGATGTCAGTAGAGTCCTGGACAGACCCAGACTTCACCCTGGTGTCAGGATTTAGAATATTCTTTGAGAACACAGAGTACCCTGGTGCTGATCAGGAAGCAGAAATTGATTGTGTGGAAACATTAGAAGACTATTTTTGGCTCTGAACATTTGATTTGTCATTGTTCAAACTTGGTGCATGGCTAAAGAATGCTTTCAAAGGAGGACAAATAAGGAAGAAACGAAATGCAAGAGCTTTGATGTTAAAGTATTCCCAGGTTCCCTGGCTTCTACTAACTCAGGTTGCCACATGTCATTTATGCAAAATTTCCACGATACTCAAGTTTGCATTATGGAGGGTTTCTGAAATGAATGGAAAAGAACCAAAATGAATTTAAATGTTCCAACTTCTCTTCTAAAATAATTTCATTTCTTTAGTTTACTGATATTTCGCAAGTGATTATATTGAGAATATAATTGTATATTATATTAGAGATTACATTGAGAATATAATTGTAAGCGAATTTTCTTCAGCAAGTAAAGACCAAGAAGATTAAAACTACCTGAGAGCACTTTTCTCAAAGAAATTTTGGCTTATTTAATAGAATTTACAGTTTAAATTACAAGATAAAATAGCATAGAAAAAAGTTGTAATAAATAATATTAAAATATATAAATGTTCGGGATAACTCTGCTGGAACACACAATAAAGTAGGGAAAAGCTCTACATAGAATCATGATGAATCTGATACTTGCAAAGGTATGTTGACACTAGTGTGTTTCTTGGTGACTTTAATATCATAAGCACGATTACTATCTCTAGTGTGATTTTCCAAGTTGGAAAACAACTCTTATTCAAGTTCTTAACCAAGGCAAACAACAGTTCAGAGTGTTTCAAAACCATAAAGTGTTTTTTGTGTGACCATCTGTAAAATGGAGTTAAAATCCAGCACAATCTTTAAGAATAGGATTTTAACCTACAGGAATGTCTTTGGGGGCATTGCAAGGTCACGAAGGATGTGGCAAAGAAAAAGCGAAAGTCTTCTTGGCAAACCTAACTCTCCCATGTAAATAGTCATCCTCCCAATACTATGACAACAAAACCACTCCCAGATTCCCAAACCCTCCCCGACTTGGGAGCCGTACCACTCCCTTTGAGAAGCAGTGGCAAAGAAAACAAAAGCAGAGAATGTGCATCGAGCTGGCTGGAAATATTGGGCATCGGTGTTTGGGGGGTGTGTGTGTGTGTTTTAACTATTTATATTTGTTTTTGTGAAATGAAGGAAAACTTCTGGAATTTGTTTCCAGATGCTGAGTTCCAGGGATACTAAGAAGAACTCTTAAAAAACAGTTCACCTGTTTAGAATCGATTCTCTCAAACCTTGGGTAATCAGACATATTCTTTTGATATTTTGTTTTTAAGGGGAAAAGGTTAAGTCAACAAGACACTCAAAGAAAGAAATAATGAACAGGCAACTTCCCTGACCTACACATGAACAAATTACATGATTTTAATGTATTTAGAATTTTTAAAGAATGAGGATTTGTGCCAAATCCCCCTTTCACTAGATTATTATTACAATGAGAACCAATGTCAGGAACAGGAATGTCCCACCTGTGGCCCATGGGCAGCAGATCGTTTGGGGCCTGTTTTGTTTATCCGATATCGTGGGATCAGATATCGTGAAAATTATGCACAGACCTTTTTATTATTGTTGTTGCTCATCAGCTTTTGTTAGTGTTTTTAATGTGTAGCTCCAAACAACTCCTCTTCTTCTAATATGTGACAGGAGAAAAAATAAAAAAGATTGAACACCCTTGGTCTAAACGACAATATCAAGACACTGTGTCAGAGATTCTTAATCTGGGGTCCATTTCCATGAGCTCAAGGTTGGGCTGTTGAGATCTATTAACTGTATGCAAAATTCTCTTTCTCATTTCTAAGAAGATTATCCATAGCTCTTATATTCTCAAAATAGTTTCTATTCCCCCCAAATGTGACAATATTTAAATATATGAAATCCTCCAAATTTTCAGCTATCAAGAATTCAATTGAACCCAATATTTTCTTAATAGAGAAGAAAAGGGGCTCAATAGTGTCTATAATGATTTTTCACAACAGTTAAATCAAAGAGGGAATTCAGAGTGGTGTTTAATAAAGCAGAAAATTCAGTGAAACACACCAACAAAATGAGGATTTGTGATTTCCCATCCAACGATAAATTTAAAACATGCCCCCCCACACACACATGCACAATTTCCCAGGTAATGATCAGTCCACATGGATTCTGGAAGGAAATACTTGGCAACAAATCAACACTTGAGCCCCAATGTTCTCCATGCACTGAATGCCAAGTTGTTGGCTGATACTGAGTTGACATAAATGCATTAACTTCATACAGACACTGAACTGAATGGAAGCATTAAGAACACAACTGGAAACACAATTTTATTTACTTTATTACCCAATAATTTTGCCTATTGGGTAATATTATTACTAAATAATTTTGCCTTTCTACTAAGAAGACTATGCAAGAACTAATACGCTTTGCCTATTTTTACACGACAGGATAAACCAAGGAACACATGACTATTGCAACTTCAAACCACTGCATCCCTTTTGTAACATAGATGGGTAGAGAAGCTAATGGATCAGCATCTGTAGTTCGGTAACAAGTGAGATCTCAGCAGGGGAAGTGGGGGGGGTAGAGTCTGAATGCTGTTCACCATTTTTCTGCAAGGAAATCCTCTCTTGCAGAGAGTGACCACGTCCTACTGAGAGGAAACATTCAAAGGCACATCGTGCAAGAGATCATCTACATTTCTTTTTTTTTTCTACCTATAACATTTCTATCCCTTAATAAAAGTAGCCTTGTTTTGCTGTGAGCTAGACACTGCTTTCCTGGTTGGGCAGTACAACCACCATTTGTCCTCCATCGCTGGTAACACAGCAGCAGACCAACTTCTCTCTTTATAAGTTTGCTGGGAGAACGAACTGTGATTCAGCTTTCCAATCAGCAAAACAAATCTGCTTTCTAGAAATTCCACATTACTAGCAGTTGCTAACATTTGAAGACATAAAGGTGACTGTGGTCCAGCAAAAATGACTGAAAGTGCTCCATATGGAAACCTATTTGGGGAGAAAAGGGAAATCATCAAAGCACAGGAAAGTTTCATGGACTTTTAGAATTTTCTTTAATCCTAACAATCCTCTTATGAGATTACCATTATTCCAAAATTACCAATGTTGAATATAAGCCTCAGGAGGTGACACAGTGGCCAAAGTGGTATTTTAATCCAGGTCTAAGTGATCTTAAAACTGATATAATTTCATTTAACTGACACGCCTTTTTAATTTTGGTAAGGTCATGAAATATAAATTTGGCAATTCTGTAACGTAAATGTGGAAATATAAGAAGCAATTCTTTTAAAATGTTTTCATAATTCTAAGCAGTGGAACAACTAGAATGAGCACACATGGACCCCTGGAATGGAGGAAAAAGGAATAGGACTTTTTAGGGAGATTAATTTGCTTTTTATAACAACACTAAGATTAAACATTATTTTAAAGGTGAGAAAAACTGAAGCTTACAGAAATCCAGTGAACGGCCCAAGGACATTCACTAGCAAATAGCAACTATAGAATTTAACTCAGGTTGTCAACTTGTCATCCAAGGAATCTCGCTGGTCAACTTTAGTATTAATATTTAGAGTAGAATATCCACTAGAAGAGTTCAAAAAGTTTAAAATAAATCAAGCATAGCAGAGGTTTATTTTTTACTCCTGTAACAATACCAGGCAAGAACACAGATCAAGGTCATCCAAGGACTCAGGCTGAGAAAGGCTTGGCTATCTGACATGTGGCCTGACAGTTGTCCTGGGTGTCATTTCCAATTCAGCTGGCTGGACAGGAAGGGCAGAGAGGAGAGTGCAGGGGAGGTTTTGACAGGCTGAGCCTAGAAATGGTGTATGTAGGATTTTCTCATGTTCTATCACTCAGGCATATGGTCTTACCTAAGAGAAGATGAGAAATACAGCTTAGACACCTTAAAGAAAGGATGAATAGCTTGGTTGAAGAAGCTAGAGTCATTGCCACACTGACTTAGAAAATTAATAGCTCTCAAATTTAGGAAAGAATATGCCCAGGAATGGTGAAAAACACTAGTAATTTTCACCATTAATTTTCACTAGAAATCCAGAAAAGCACTGCGACCATATTAGTTAAGAACACAGGATTTGGAATTAGGTATCCAAGCTTGAAACCACGAATCAGAATGCGACTGTCTGTAGCTTAGTTTTCTGCTTATTAAAATAGAGACAAAAGTACCTATTTCATGAGGCTGATCATAAGATTTAAGGAGGTAAAAACACAGCAGAGAAAGCTAATTGTCTTGTAAGATTCACTTTCCCCTTCTTCCTATTAAATGCTAGAACCCCCTAAGTTTGAGGTAGACAGATGTTCCCTAGGCAAAGGTTCTATTTCCCAGACTTCCCTGAAAACCGGGTGTGGCTATGACAATAAATTATGGGCAACAGAGCTGTGAGCATAATCCAGACCAGATCCTTAACAGAAAGCTGTTTTCCCAAAAAGATCTGAATAGACATTTTTCAAAAGAAAATATAAAATGGCCAACAGGTATATAAAAATGCTTAATATCATGAGTCATCAGAGAAATGCAAATTTCAGCTACAATGAGATGGCATCTCACCCAGTAAAAATAGCATTCATCAAATTACAGTAACCAAGGCTGGCAAGGGTGTGGAGAAAGGGGAACCCTCACACACTGTTGGCAGGAATGTAAATTAGTGTAACCACTCTGGAAAGCAGAATGGAGGCTCGTCCAAAAACTGAAAGCAGAACTACCATATGACCCAGCAATCCCAAAAATATTGAAAATATATTTGCACTCCCGTGTTTTCTGCAAAGGCAGAAAACTATTCACTATTCACAATAGGAAACATCTGGAATCCAACTAAATGTCCATCAGCAGATGAATGGATGAACAAAGTGGGGTACCTGTACAAAAAAGAAGGAAGTCCTGCCATTTGCAACAACATGGATGGAACTGGAGAACGTTATGTTAAGTGAATTAAGCCAAGTACAGAAAGGCAGATATCCCAAGTTCTCACTCATATGTGGGGGCTAAATATTGAAACATTGATCTCATGGAGATAGAGAGTAGAATGATGGCCACCTGAGGATGGGAAGGATAGCAGGGAGGAGGGGAGAAAGTGGGATGGTTAATGTGCACAAAAATATGGTTAGTGAGATAGAATGGACAACATCTCACAGCACAACAAAGTGACTATCATCAACAATAAGTTAGGGTAGACTTGAAAGAACCGAAAGAGTGGAATTGGAATGGTCCTGACACAAATAAATGGACACCCCAATTAAGCTGATTTGATTAATTCACATTGTGTGCCTGTATCAAGACATTACACGTACCCTATAAAGACCTGTAATTACTATGTACCCATGACAATTAAAAACAAAACACCATAAAGAAAAGAAAGGTGTTTGCCTTCTATTTTCTCTTTTGTTTGGGGTGTTTCTTTTGTCTCTCTTCCTAAGGATAGGATGCGTACGAGGCCCTACAGAGAAGGGATCCTTGGGAAGAGGAAATATGGACAAGGGCCTACAGAGAAGGGTTCTTTGGGAGGATGGGACAGGGACGAGGCCCTACAGAGAAGGGATTCTTGGGAGGATGGGACGCAGACAAGGCCCTTGGAAGGATGGTGAAGCAACTCCACAGAAGATATCAGAGCTCTCGGACAATCTGGTAAAAGCTTGCTGCCCTAAGTTTCCTAAGTTGGCTACACTTTTTGCCATTTCAAATTTTTATGTGAGAGAAAAAAAAATTCTCTCTTGTTTAAATAATAGATCAAACTAGTCATTTTAGTCCCTGTTAAAGCATCCAAATAAATGCCTACCTATGGCAACAGCTAATGTACCTAGAATAGTTCCATGCACATAGTAGATGTTCATCAAATGACAATGACTGCCTCACTCCCTCTGTGTTGCTATAAATGAACCTGGGGCTGGGTCATTGATAAACAGGCTCCTTTACCTTATTGTTCTATGAGCTGTATAAGAAGCATGGTGCTGCCCCTACATCTGGTGAGGGCCTCATGATGCTCCCACTCATGGAGGAAGGGGAATGGCATGTGCAGAGATCACAAGGTAAGGGGGAAGCTCTGAGGGTCTTATGAACAATCAGCTCTCTTGGGACCTCTCTTGGGAACTAACACAGCCAGAAATCATTCAGTCTCTCCCTCTCAAGGAAGTCACTTATTTTATTCATCAGGGATCCACCTCTTGACCCAAACTCCTCTCATAAAGCCCCACTTCCAACATGGAATTTGATTTCAACATGATCTGGGGCAAGGGCCAAAAACACCATAGCAATTACTATCACCATCTTATAAGGATTAGCTATCTAGAGCCCACTTCTCAAGTACTCCATGGAAAGAAGAACACACACGTAAAAACAGGGACTTGGGTGCACAGGTCAAGTAATTTTGAGGAATACTGAGTTAAAAGTAAATGGGTTCTGCTACTGTAGAATTTCACAGTGCTCAACCTGCTAATCCTAATGACTGCTCCCAAGGAAAGAGAAAGAGTAAGCAGTATTGGGGATATAGTGTTCTGCTGACACATTTCGGGGAAATATTTTGCTAGAGAATGGATTTGAAAAAACTCTCAGAGAACTAAGCTGAGATTATCACATATAAGCACCCTATACTTATGTGTGTGGCACGTAAATTTCTTGTAAAAATACAAGAATACTAATTCATATTTACTAATATTAAAAACTGTGCCTCTATATTCCTCATACTGATCTTGAAATTGATACTGTGAATCACTAGCTATAGTAACTTCTGAACTGACTATGAATTCCAAAGTCAAGTAAGTTGTATTCCCTAGTTACCCATAGAGATAGGGAATCCAGACTGGAGAAAGGCAAAGACCTCAGAAGGGGCATTCAAAGTCACAGCAACAGTGACTTTGATAAAGAGCATTCCTGAGATCTTGATTTTATTTTTGTAGCTAAACTATTCTAAGCAGATGAATTAGTAAGTACATGTTTGGGACAAAATACCTGGAAAGTAAATTCGACAAAAACAAAACTGCAAATTAAAAAGAAGAATGGAGTCAACCATAGCTATGTCAACATGTCATTCAGATTACCAACTCCAAGCTAAGAAGACAAGAACCAAAGCAAAGAGATAACCACCAGAATGGGCAAAAGTATTTGCATATTATCAATTGGACAAAAGCTTGATAACTAGAATCTACAGAGAACTCAAATTAGGCAACAAAAAGAGTCAAGATTCCCTTATATCAAGTGAGACGAATAGAACCTTCTCTAAAGAAGACATGAATGGCTAACAAACATGAAAAAAATGCTCATTGTTCCTAATTATTAGAGAAATGCAAATCAAAACCACCTTAAGATATCACTTAAACCCAGTGAGAATGGCCCTCATCGCAGTCTCAAAGCTGCAGATGCTGACGTGGATGTGGAAAGAGGGGAAAATTTTCACACTGCTGGTGGGATTGCAAAGTAATACCATCTTTTGGAAGAAAGTATGGAGAATCCTCAAAAAACTCAAACTAGACCTCCCACTCGATCCTGCAATCCCATTACTGGGCATCTACCCAGAGGAAAAAAATCATTTTATCATAAGGACATTTGTACTAGACTGTTTAGTGCAGCTCAATTTATAATTGCTAAATTGTGGAAACAATCTAAATGCCCACCAGGAATGGCTTCACAAGCTATGGTATATGTGTACCATGGAATACTACTCAGCTACTAAAAAAGATGGTGAATTTACATCTTTAGTATTTTTTTTTTCCAGTGGTAAGACAGAATTTATTTACAGAAAAGAATGCAAAAAACACCAAAGCTCCTGGTAGAGGGAGAGAACTCAAGTGGGGAGAGAAAAGTTCTCCCAACATCTTTAGTATTAATGTGGATGGAGCTGAAACACAGTCTTCTTAGTAAAGCATTACAAGAATGGAGAAGCAAGAATCCAATGTACTCAATACTGATATGAGGACAATTGATGCTCATAGTAGGGGGTGGGGGAAGGAGTAGTGCAGAAAGGGAAGGAGGGAGGGGGTGGGGGTCCCAGTGTGTGACACACCTCTTGGGGTTGGGACACAATTATAAGAGACACCTTACCTAACAAATGCAAGCAGTGTAACCAGGTTCTTTGAACCCTCAATGATTCTCCAACAATTAAAAAAAGAAAGAAAGAAAGAAATATCTGGCTGAGTGTGGTGGTTCACACCTATGATCCTAGATCTCTGGGAGGCCAAGGCAGGAGGATCACTTGAGCTCAGGAGTTCAAGACCAGCCTGAACAAGAGTGATACCCTGTCTCCACTAAAAAATAGAAAAAATTAGTTGGGTATTGTGGTGGGCACCTGTAGTCCCAGATACTCAGGAGGGTGAGGCAAGGAGAATTGCTTGAACCCAAGAGTTTGAGGTTGCTGTGAGCTAGGCTGACATAATGGCACTCCAGCCTGGGTAACAGAGAGAGACTGTCAAAAACAGGGTGGGGGACCGGAAGGGGGCGGAAAGATCTATGTGAAACAGACACACATTATTGTGGATTTCCCAGGGAGACATTCTGAGAAATACTGCAATGGGGGATTTCAGAAGTTACATCAAATCCTCCATGTTTAGCTAGGATTTCTTCTTAAGAGATAAAACAAACAATACTCAACATATAGAAGAAATGACAAACGATGACTCCACGCCTTCTGAACGACTCAGCAGCAGGAGCAGCATGCTTTATCTTCCTCTCCTATCATCTGGATACGAATTTGAGGAAGGAAAGTAAGACTCAACAGCAAGATCCTTAGTTAATGTTGTAAGAAGAGTTTATGTTTGTATGAGCCAGCTGCTAACAGGGAAACACAAAAGATTCTCTCCGACAGGCACTTACGAGGAACATATAAACAGTTGAATAAAGGTGAGTCAATTAAAGCACTTACTCCTGCCTAATATAGTTTGGTGGAGTCCAAGCACCTGGCTTGGGGTAAACATTTACTTTTTGCTACATGATATTTAATCAGCTTGTCAGATGGTGGAAAGCTCCATCCAGAAGAGCAGTTCTCTCTGACCTTAAACTTCTCGTAATTGGAAACACTGGTGCTGTGTACCCCCTTTATCCTCCACCCTCTTCTCCCGCAAACACCTCCACCATGGATCCCTACTGCAGTTAAGTCTGTTAGACCAGACACGCCCTTCAACTCATCACTGCTTCACGTGTGGGTGTGACAAACCCAGGGGTTTCGCAAACTTCCAGTTTTTCCCCAAGTGCTGAAAGGCAAAAGGCAGTTTTAGGTTGAACAAAAGAAGGCAAGAGACAGAGACTCTGCAGCCAGACTTGAGGCCCCTTCAGCTTTAATTAGGGAGCAGAGGAAGAGCAAATTATCCGTACTTGCCTTGTTTGGGAAGGTAATAACCGACTTGTTTGAAATTTTAGGGCAACATAAAACATTGGATGACTCAATCTCATCTCTCTGAACTAAAGTTCAAAGAAACACACAAAGTGGCACTAGAAGGGACTAGAAGACATCTCGAGCAATTTTTTGATTTAGGGATGAGAAGAGGGTAGTACAGAGGGACTGCTCTGCCCAACCAATCAGACGGACTTTTCAGTGGTGAAATTAGAACAGTCTGGGTGGAGGTTAAGAGGGCTGACTTGACAGCCAAGTTACCCTGTCCGAATCGTGGCTCTACTAAACTCATTGGCTGTGCGAATTTGAGCAAGTTATTCGCCTTCCCTGTTTCCCCAGCTGGTAAATGAGGATAATAGTACCTACCCCACAGGGCTTGTAGGGATTAAATGAATCTATATATGTAAAATAACATATATAGCATCAGCCACAAGGAAAGTACTGAATGAGTGCTAGAGGCTTCTACTCTTTTCTCTGCCACTTGACTTCAGCAAACACTGTCCACTGTAGAAACAGACATTTGTCTTGAGCTATAGATACCCCAAACCAGCACTAAGATGAGTGAGCCCCACCATGCTGTCAAAACAGCATGAGATACTCTTCAGCCACAAGAAAAGATGGAGACTTTACATCTTGTGTATTTAGCTGGATGGAGTTGAAGCACCTTCTTAGCAAAGTATCACAAGAATATAAAAGCAAAGGGCAGTGCCTGTGGCTCAAGGAGTAGGGCGCTGGCCCCATATACCGGAGGTGGCGGGTTCAAACCCAGCCCTGGCCAAAAACTAAAAAAAAAAAAAAAAAAGAATGTAAAAGCAAGTATCCAATGTCCTCCATACTAATAAGAAACCAATAAAATAAACAACTACATGTCCATACGAGAGAAAAACACAATCAAATTCAAATGGTGGAGGGGGAGGATGGACATGGAAAAGAGGAAGAGAAAGGAGGGAGGGAGATTGGTCTGCTCTGACCTAAGTGCACAATGAACCTCAGGGCACACAGCACACCCCCTGGGGGAAGGGCTCACCTACAACTTGAACTTTTTCCTAAGAAATGCAAACAATGTAACCTAATCATATGACCTGGAATTAAAATAAATAAATAAAATCTGCACAAGAGTGCTTAGAAGGGCTACCTGCAGCCCCAGTGGAGTTCTGGTGAGTCTGAGTCCTGAGGGGTCTCATGGTCCCTTCCTACCACTCACATCCATCGTTCCCAGGAGCTGGAGTCATTCAACAGTTTGAGTTTCCCTGCCTGATGAAGTACCTTGCCTACAAAAGGCAGGCAAATGGCTATACATTCTCTTGTTTTTCTGTCTGTCCTTTTCTTGTGTGTGTGGTCCCAACACAAAGCTCACAGCACCCAGTAGAGCTGGGGTGGCCACGGCAGCATAAAGGAACTTGTGATTTTTTTTTGAGTTCCTCTATGAGCAGGTGCTGGGTGGTTGATAATATTTGTCATTTACCAATCTCCGGGCTGTCTGGGAGAGCGGGGAGCTGTTTCACCCCGTTACGTCCTCTCCATCCCCACTTTCCTGGGTGAGACCTGCCGAGATTTTAAAGCATTCGGCTGTAAAAGCAATGGTGCAGCCACCGATGCGCGATGACTCACAGAAAAATAAAATGTGATTTTAAAACTGTTTCTGTTCTTTGAACCTCGCTGGCTTCTCTTTCAGCCAAGGCTGGTGACTCAGGCTGGGCCCGCCTAGGTGTAATCAAACAAATGGAAGGAAGTGTTCGGGCCATTTCAGCACATCCTGGCCCAGCCAGGCACAGCGGGTCTGAAGAGCTAAAGTCGGTTGGGATGGAAAGCCCGTTGGGCCGTCTGACTACACTGTGTTTATGTGACAAGCTCCTGGACGGTAACACTAGTTGCTATGATACAGTCAGGGCTTCCTATGTGCCAAAAACCTCAGACCATTGGCTTTCATTTGGTGGGGGATCCCAAGAGCAACGCGTTCTTCTAGTACATGCAACATATACACAAATAACTGTAAGTTTTATGACACCAGGCTTACCCTTAACGCATGCAATGCAACATTTTCTATCCTGCTCTATTTTATGTTCCATATTATGGGTTTTTTGTTTTTTTTTTTTTGAGGCAGAGCCTCAAGCTGTCCCCTGGATAGAGTGCCATGGCATCACAGCTCACAGTAACCTCCAATTCTTGGGCTCAAGCGAGTCTCCTGCCGCCGCCTCCCAAGTAGATGGGACTACAGGTGCCCGCCACGACGCCTGGCCATTTTTTGGTTGCAGCTGTCATTGTTGTTTGGCAGGCCCGGGCTGGATTCGAACCCGCCAGCTCAGTTGTACATGGCTGGCGCCTTAGCCCATTGAGCCACAGGCGCCGAGCCCATATTACGGGTTTTGACCCATTACATTGATTTCATGACTCACAAATTGCAATCTACAGCTAAAACAAGTGGCTTAGACAAATTTGTTCCTTGCAATAACCTTTCAAGGTAGACATCTGTATCAGATTCTATGCAGAGTAGAGAATATTTAATAAGGGGAACTAGTTAAAATAAAGGCTTGGAAGAAGTGAAATGCCCAACAGGGAACAAAGAGGCAGTCAAGGTCATTAGGAACACCAGGAAGCAGGGAGCACCTGCAAGGCAGGGGACTCCAGGGAACAGGTGGTGTATCAGGCTGAGCTGAGCCAGCTGCAGGGAACTGGCTGGTAAGAAGTGGGATCAGGAAAGGTGGGACCAGGGAGGCTGGGACGGCAGGAGGAGTGCAGTGGCTCTGTCATTTCAAAGGGAAATGGGGGGAGAAATAACTTGGCTTCTCCCTCCCTTTTAGCCTCCAGTCTCCTCCCACTCTGTCCCCCTAGTTTATTCTAGCTAGCAGCCATTGGGAGGGTAGTTTTCAGGGACCGGCTCCCTAAGATGCAGAGATAAACAAGGGAGGAGCCCATGGGCAATCTGCCGGCACAGCTGGAAGCAGCTTCCTTAGTGAGGGACCTGCCAAGCTCACAGGTCCTGCCCTCGGAAGGGCCCTGCACTTGATTGAATGGTCTGCCATCGCTGTCCTGAACATCTTCCTCTGTTTTAATCAAAAGGTGCCAATTTTTCACGTAGTACTAGGCCTGAAAATTACGTAGCTGTCCCAGTGTGCAGCACTGTTATCCCATCTGTGTAGAGGGGGTACTGCGGCTCACAGAGCTTAAGTGAAATTGGAAAGCAGCCTGGAGTGTCTGAGGTCAAAGTGCGCGGATCCCTCCCAACCCCAAACAGCACTAAGAGAGCAGAGAGGAGAAAGGTGCAGGTAGGTCTCTCCTGGGAGAGAGGGAGGGACACACCTTCTCCACCTGCTTCTGCACAGAGGATAATTCCTGCTAGTCCCTTCCGGCCACTCCAGGCCACAAACATTAACTCTGTCCTTGGGGGCCTATTAAGAACAGCTGGAAGGATGCAAACAGGATTTCTCCTGCATTTCATGCTGAAGCAGCAGAGTAATTCACTATTGAGAATGCAGCATTTCTCTTCAAAATGTGCTTTGCAGTATGGTGGTAAAGGAGGAAATAAGAAAATCTGGGCGGACTTGATTTCAAAGGTCCATCCCTCACCAACTCTTTCTTCAAAATGGGCTTGAGTTGCTGGTGTCCACGTCCCCATAGCAGATCCAGCTCTCTTCCCCTCTCCCTGGTCCACTGTCAAGGCTGTAGACCCACTATGTGCCCATAATAAAACCTTCGTAGCCTCACTTTCTGGAATAGTTCTGGTTTTACACCCAATTAAATCAGGGATGAAGCCAAGCAATTTGGCAAGAGTTGTCTCCGAGGAAATATTAATTCAAAGGAAGCCCTAATGCAATTACTGTAAATTCCATATCTTAATATTTCAGCTCCTTTGCTGTTATATAGAGTACATCATTTGCCTTACGAATTGCTCATAATACAGAGGCCACACCTTAATGCTGCAGGATCAGATACAGCAACGTTATTCCTGCTCAACTTCAAGTCACAAAGTAAGATAAGGCCAGTTAATCACCATCATCGCCACCTCCCACTCCCCCTCATTTCATTTCTATAGACTTTCCTGCAATCAGAGCACAAAGTAAGATTGCAAGTCTCCTTGCTCATAGCTAGAGTGATAAAAGTCTAACCGACCTCTGAGATCAATGCTATACCAACTCTGAACAGATAAGGAAACTGGTGTCTGGAGATGTGCCCACACGTAAAGGTGATGACAGTAGGCAAGTCTCCTACCTAAGATAAGCTCAATTTCCCCATTTCTCATGTATATTTTTGTAAGAGTCTACACTGGGTATTAACTCAAAAAGCATTGTTTACCACGCACAAGCCAGGAAAAGACTGAGGACTCAAAGAAGAAGAAATTATCTCTATCTTAAAGGGCACGAGAAATATGGGACAGGTGTTTGGCACACGGTGTCAATGCAATTGATACTTCCAGGTGTGACATAGAACAGGGTGGAAATGAGTAGCAAGCCTGCTGGAAGCATAATGAAGACATTCAGAAGAGAAGAACCCCTGGGGTACTGACAACTGAGCCCAGAGTCATCCATAAAAGCATCATTACTGGTGGCAGGAAGGTAGCTCAGCAAAATAGAGAGACTTAGAGAAAAATGTGGATCCCCAACTTCTCCATCAGCCTGTCAGCTTCCGTCGCTGGGAGAATGGTGGTGTCATACTCAGAACGGCCCAGTCACTAGGACCAGCTGCTTCACTCTAAAGTTTTTTCATTTCTGCCCATGTTGTTCTGAGTTGTAAGATTCACCTTGAGGTCAGATAGGAATCTCCACACAGCCAGGCTTCCAGGGCATTATCAGGTAAGTCTGTGCAACCACCTTATTCTATTGCCTTCTGTCTTAGGAGAGGGATTTTCTACTTTGGGGAAGTGAGTGTGGGGAAAGGGAAAAGCACTTGTAAGCACAGTGATTTGGGATCTCAGAGTGTGTGCTTCAGTTCCCAGTTTGGGGCCGTTCAAAAGCATTTGACGGGTACATCATTCAACTTTAGATCAGTCACATAAACCAGGGAGACTCTATTGATCCTCTTGCACCAGAGCTTCAGATAGAAGGGGTTTTTAAAAGGAGAGCATGGCCTTGTGCAGGGTCATCATTAGAGAAAGAAAGGAGAGAGTCTCAGCGTGCATTCCCTAGCACACAAAAGAGCAAAGATCTCTCTTAAAAGATAACGCTTTCAAGAGATGAATCAGAAGAAAATAACTGGTGATGTCAATTGCCAAACTCTCACTGTATTCTTTTTCCTTCCTCTCACCTTCCTCAATTATCACCTTTATGAAACACTGCTGGCTTCTCTTCTCTCCCCCATTCTTCTCTCTTTTCCTTTGACCTTTTCCAGCTGCTGCTTCTGACACTTTTTCAAGGCTCTCTTTTTTTTATTATTATCTTTATCATTAAATCATAGCTGTGTACAATAGTGTAATCAAGGGGTACAATGTGCTGGCTTCATGTACAATCTTAACTATTTTCATCAACCTGATTAACAGCCCTCCTGGCAATTTCTCTGTTATTATATGAAGACATCTGTATTCTGCATTTAGCAAGGTTTGCCTGTACCCTTCTAAGATGCACTGTAGGTGTGGCCCCACCAATTACCCTCCCTCTGCTCCTCCCTCCTTTCACCCCTCCCTACCCTCTTTTCACCCAGGCGGGTGAACTTCCTCAAGCATTCCCCTCTTTGAGTGTGGATGGTCATTTCTCTGTCTCGCTCTCCCCTTTCTGTTTTCAAGATCGTAAGGTTCTTACTAAGCTTTTCTTCTTTCTCTTCCCCACTTATATAAATACACTCTTCCGGATGTCTAACAAATCACCAAATAGCATTGATTCAGCACCTATTAGAGTCTAAATAACAGTATGGAGTTTGCAAATGCTTCTTCCTTTGATTTGTCTAACAGCTCTCCGACTAAGTATGGCCAATTTCGTCATAGAGAGGAGGAATCCTAGACTCAGTGAAGGTGAATTACTAACCTAAAGCAGCATAACTAGAAAGGTAAAGATTTGGCCATGTTAGCATGCAAAGAAGCCCAAAACTTTTTTCAAAATGCAGTAGCAGACACTGCAGGTAATAAGTTAAAATATAGGCTCACTGTTCTTTATGACTCATTCATCTGATGAATCTTATGATCTAAAGGTCATATCATTAACATCCATGAATGAAGGTGGATTTAATTACTCTTGAATATGAAACTTTCGATTTCCCATTGGTGTTAATGGCACCGCTTAGGGAATCTATGTAGGGAACATACACACATACTAATCATGGCTTCCTGGGTGTAATACCTCGCTTTTGTGTAACTTGATGGTGATTCTAACTGTGCACCACTCAGGGACTGAGTGTGTGGCTCTGGCTAGAATTCATGACGCAGTGGAAACAACACAGAATGAGGAAAAAAACAGGACACCTGGGTTCTCATCTCAGGTGACTACCTACCAGCTGAGTGACCTGAGTCTGAATTTGCTCACTGGTAAAACCAGAGTTCTGGGCTAGATGGTTTCAGAAGTACCTACCAGTTCTCAAAGTCTGTGTTTAACATGCTTTGACTGGAATCCCAAAGCAACCTGTTTAGGGAGCTAAATGATTCTTGTGCCAAGGCTAATCATGATCCAGTGAACTTCTATACTAATGGAGAACCTGGGGAACAAAGAGAAGAAGGGTTGATCTGTGTGTATGGGTGGAAAAATGTTTGGGGTTCCACCACACTCCTCATTCATTAGGACCCCCCCTCCCCCCGCCTTACTAATGCAATCAGCAGAGAATTCATAAACCTCACTATTCTCATGGTAAGTGGTAGACCCTTAAGCATAATTCTTACTCTGATTCATGGAGGATGTTTCAATTATACCTAAGGTATTGCAAGAGGAGCTAAGCCCTATTTATGAACTGCTATTTGATAGAAGTCCTGTGACTATGTGATTCGATAGATGTTACTGTCTTTGCACCTGTGTTATTACTTTTTTTTTTTTTGAGACAGAGTCTCACTATGTCACCCTCAGTAGAGTGCTGTGACATCACAGCTCACAGCAACCTCAAACTGTTGGGCTTCAGTGATTCTCTTGCCTTAGCCTCCCAAGTAGCTGGGGCTACAGGTACCTGCCATGATGCCTGGCTATTTTTTTGTTGCAGTTGTCATTGTTGTTTAGCTGGCCTGGGACTGGTTCAAACCCACCAGCCTTGGTGTATGTTGCTGGCATGGTAACCACCGTGCTACGGGCACTGAGCGTGTCTGTATTAGCTTTTTATTGCTGCTGTGACAAATAATCATAAATTTAGTGCCTTAAAATAAGGTGGATTTATCTTGCTGTTATGTAGGGTTAGAAGTCTGGAATGGGCAGGACAAGGCTAAAATCAAGATGTTGTCAGGCTGAGTTCTTTCCTTAAGATTTTAAGGGAGTAAATTATTATTTTCTTTTCCAGCTTCTAGGGGTTTTCAGCATTTCTTGGCTGGTGAAATTACTTCCTTCACCTTCAAATCTAGTGAAGGCATGTTGAGCACTCATTGAATTTCATAACTGCCTCTTCTGCCACCCTCTTTCTTGTTTAAGAAAACTTTTAATTAACTGATTAGTAACTGCTGTGGTTGCCATAGTCCACTTCAACATTCAAGGATTACCAAAGTGATAGTATTAAGAGATGCCTTTGCCTTTGAGATGATTAGCCTGGAGGGACAGCTCCCTCATGAACGGAATTAAGGCTCTTACACAATTGGCTTCACAGCATTTGGTAGCTTTTGAGACTTCTGTTCTTCTTCTACGTGATGGCAGTCCTCACCGGACAATGGAATGTGCTGACACTTTAATTTTGGACTTCTCAGCCTCCAGAACCACGAAGAAATACATGTCTGTTGTTTAGAAACAACCCAGTCTCAGGTGTTTTGTTGTAGTGGCACAAAGAGACTAAAGCAGTAGACTCAATTCCACCTGGAATCCAACTCTTCTTTGTCATGTAACATTATATATTTACAGGTTTCCTAGATGACCGTCAGCGGAGGGGCATGTTAACTGTTCTGCCTACCACCCTATCCATTTTTTCCCTGGGTGTACATCTTCGAAATGAATCTATATCCACCTAGATATACATATGAGTGGGAGTGCTTATTAGATAAGGCACCATCTCTATCAAGAAGCTTTCGCAAACTCACAGTGAGAGTAGACGTTAACATAGGGTGAAGCGTCATTCCTTCCATGCCTGATTACACTGATTTCATCAATAAGTTAATACAGACTTGTATATATGTGTCGTTATAGGAAAAAGATACTGATAGTTTTAACATATTAGGTTTAAGATCATCCTGGAATCACCTCTGAAATTAACAAAATTGACTCTTTCTGGAACATCAATCAACAGCCTACTTTTAGAATGCATATTTTATCAGTTACCTGCAGGAATGACAGTATGGTACCCTGTAATTTTTTTTAACCACAGCATTGAATGCAGGCAGAAATAAAACTGAGTAATATTCAGCATTATGAATAAGGGGACTAACAATAAAGAAAATCAGGAATGATTAACTCTAACTCGTAATGGCTTTGGAGCAGCTGGAGCCAAAAAAATCAATATACAAAAACCAAAGAATGTCAATATGGTTATTTTCTCTATGAAAATTCTCCAGGAGTTCTGCAAGGTTTCTTATCGCTCTTGTCTTTCAAATGCCAAGTTAGAAAGAGCTGCCGTTTTTATCATCATGTCAGGTCAACTGAAAGCAAATGCCAAAATGGGAAACAAACATGTAATAGCACATCGAAAACCACCTTATGTTATCATCTTAACATACCTAAATTTGAGACTAAAAATCAATCTTCGTTTATTTTCACTATAAATCTCAACATCTGACACACAACATGTAAATAAGCTGTAATAAGACAATTATTTTAAGTGGCCTTTAAAATATTATTTACAAAAAACAGTATTTACATAGATGACATACAAAGAAAAAAAGCAATTTTTATTCTACACGTAATTTTTCTGGCAGAAGTCCACGTATAATAGAATCACCCCTTTCCATTTTCTGGGTTTTAAAAAAGGGAATGAATTACATATGCATTTTCAACAACTCTAACCTACTCTTCTAATCCTAGTCTTTCTTTGTCTTTTCTCTTCTTTTTATTGTGAGCATAGTATTAAAGTTGTGAAATTACTAAAGAGATTTCTGTAATATTGACTGTCACGCCTGAAGGAGGTTGAAGAACACATCATATAAAAAAAAAGGTAATTGAAGGCAATGATTGCAGTGTTATGGGCCTTCCTCAGGGTAGTCAATAAGGGTTGAAAAATGCCCAACTCTCAGATTCACGTCTCTGCTGCAGTCTCAAGCTGAAGTCACTTGCCACTCTGCTATCCTGAGCCTCCTGAGATGATCTGTGTGCAGAGAGTTATATAATCAAAATACATTTCCACTGTCTTCCATATGGTAGCCAGTTGTCCACAAAGGAAAACTGCATGCAGTTATATGCACAAGCTGTCTGGATCCTATAAAAAGAAAATTTTGACCAGTGTGATTAAATCAGCATGTATGTTAAAATATAATGGTGAGATTCAAAGAACAAATTGCATCTCTCTCCCCTGAGCAAAATCTGGAAAAACAAAAGAGATGTATGCAAGTTTCCACAGGTGTTTACAGACCAAATATGTCTAAAGCAGTTATCCAATCACCATATGCACACACAGCTTCTTGCCTTTCTTTTCTCAACTCTGTTTTTCTTTACATAATTCTGTATCCTAAGAGAGCAGTCAAGTCAGTCCACTTGGCAGAATTAGCGGCACATCAAGAACGGCTCTGCAGAGGAATCAGATTACATTTCCAGATGAATTTCCACTATTCAAAAGAAATTCTGCGTGGGACAGAAATAGAAGCGTAGAATTGGTTATACAAAGTGGCCGCGTTTGAATTCACCCAAGGGTTTTATTTTATCATCACAGCACTTCTTGAAAAAGAAATATTAATGATAATACATTTATAATTTGTGCACATTATAAATATAAATAAGAAAATAGAGTGGCATTACTCAGTAACCCCTCCTTTTCACAAGCAATATTTTATAAGCTTTGCAGAATACCCACAAGATAGCTGTGAATGCCATTTTACAGATAATGAGATAAAGACTCAAGGGAGTTAAAAAAAAAAAAAAACACTATTCAGGGGCTGACGTTTCAGTCACTGGTGGATCACATATACAACAGGAGTCACATAAAAGCATGATGAAGCTACAACATTCTTTTTGCCTACTGACACCTTAGCCATGCAATGTTCTAGACAAACACATTACCTCCCCATGTTTGTGCTGAGGCGGATTTAAACAGACCTTCAGCAGTCGTATTTAAAAGTCTAGCAGTTTTAGATATTGATTTGTCTACAGTAAACCCACAAAAAACCAGCACTCACAATTATGTATAGTACATAATACTTGGTAATGATAATAAACTATGTTATTGGTTTGTGTGTTTGCTATCCTTTTAATCATTATTTTAGAGTATATTTCTTCTACTCACATAAACAATAAAGTTAACTGTAAAACAGCTTCAGACGGGTCCCTCAGATGATAGTCCAGAAGAAGGAATTGTTACTATGGGAGATGACAGCTGCCTTGCCTCTGGGGACCTTGGAAGGCAGTGATACTGATGAGTCCCACCCCGCCTAGGCCTTGTTCCAGAGAGTGTGTGTGTGTTTGTGTCTTAAAAGGTAAAAAATAAACTTAAAAACAGAAAAAGCCGAGAGAACAAGGATATGAAGAAAACATTGTTGGAAGCTATATAATTCATGTTTTAAGCTGTTATTACCCTACAGTCAAAAGGTAAAAAAAATTAAAGTTTATAAAGTGTAAAAGTTACAGTAAGCTAAGGTTGACCTGCTGTTGAATAATTTTTTCATGGATTTAGTGCAGTCCAAGTGTGCGGTGTTTGTTATAGAGTCGATAGCGCTGGAATGTCCCAGTCCTACACACTCAGTCACACAGCAGGACAGTGTCCAGTTACACACTCACACAGCAGGACAGTGTCCAGTCCTACACACTCAGTCACACAGCAGGACAGTGTCCAGTCCTACACACTCACACAGCAGGACAGTGTCCAGTCCTACACACTCAGTCACACAGCCAGGACAGTGTCCAGTCCTACACACTCAGTCACACAGCCAGGACAGTGCCAGTCCTACACACTCACACAACAGGACAGTGTCCAGTCCTACACACTCAGTCACACAGCAGGACAGTGTCCAGTCCTACACACTCACACAGCAGG
>CAUYON010085194.1:0-18884 GCA_963573935.1 Arctocebus calabarensis
GAGCAGAGAGAGGGAAGGAGTAAGGGGGGTGGGGTCTTGGGGTCTTGGTGTGTGTCACACCTTTTGGGGGCAAAACACGATTGTAAGAGGGTCTTTTCCTAACAAATGCAACCAGTGTAACATGGTTTCTTGTACCCTCAACGAATCCCCAACAATAAAAAAAAAAAATTAGAAGAGCTAAGAAAAGAAACTAAAGGAAGAAAACTTGCAAAAAAAAAAATTCATATTAATGAGCGTGAAAATGATTAGGATGTATTGTTTATGTTTCTAAAGTAAAGTTCAAGTTGTAGTGAGGTGTGCAATATACCCTGATTTTGTGCACATCACCAAACTTCTTCCCATTCCCCACTCCTCTCCCTTTCCTCACTTGAATATACTTGTGTTTTCTCTCATATGGTTGTGTAGTTATTTTTCTGTTGATTTCATATTAGTATTGCATACATTGGATGCTTGCTTTTCCATTCTTGTAATACTTTACTAAGAAGAAGGTGCTTTAACTCCATCCAGGTAAATACAAAAGATGTTAAGTCTTCATTTTTATGGCTGAATAGTATTCCATAGTATAGCTACACCACCATTTATTAATCTATTCATGAGTTTATGGGCACTTGGATTGCTTCCACGTCTTGTAGATTGTGAATTCAGCTTCAATGAACATTACAGTGCAAATGTCCTTGTGATAAGTGATTTTTTTTTCCCTCTGGGTAAATACCTAGTAATGGCATTGCAGGATCAAATGAAGATCTACTTCAGCTCTTTGAGGATTCTCCATACTTCTTTCCATAGCAGCTGCATTAGTTTGCAATCCCACAGCAATGTTAAAGTGGTCCCCTTTCTCATCATCCATGCCAGCATTTATAGCTTTGAGATTTTTTTGATGTGGGCAATTATCACTGGGGTTAGGAGATATCTCAGGGTGGTTTTGACTGACATTGCTCTAATGATAAAGGACAATGAGTATTTTTTCATGTGTTTGTTAGCCATTCATCTGTCTTATTTAGAAAAGTTTTTGTGCAAGTCTCTTGCCCACCTATAAATGGGATTGTTTGTTCTTTTCTTGTTAATTAATTTGAGCTCTCTGTAGTTGCTATCTATCAGTCCTTTGACAGATTCATAGTGTGCAAATATCTTCTTCCATTCTGAAGTTTGTTTGCTTATTTTAGATGTTGTACCTTAGCTGTGCAAAGGCTTTTTAGCTTGATTGTGTCTAATTTATTTATTTTTGGTGTTGCTGCAATTACCAAGGGAGTTTTATAAATTCTTTTCCCTGGCTGATAGCATCAAGAGTTTTTCTCACAACTGCTTTAAGGATTTTTACTGTTTCGTGTCTTAAATGTAAACCTTTTATCCAGGTAGAGCCAATTTTTGTTAGTGGTGAGAAGTGTGGGTCTAGGTTCAGACTTTTACATGTAGCTAATCAGTTTTTCCATGCCATTTATTAAATAGGGATTCTTTTCCTCAGTTTATGGTTTTGTTTGTTTTATACAAGATTAGATAGTGATACATGGCTGAATTCATTTATAAGTTCTCTGTTCTGTTCCATTTATCTAAATCTCTATTTTTGTGCCAGTACCATGCTGTTTTGATCAGTGTAGCCTTTCATTACAACCTGAAGTCTGGTAAATGATGTTACCAGAAGCAGACCCAGTATTATCCAAAGGACAGAATTTACATTGGTTTTGATTTGCAATGACATCCTATAATTTATATCTTCAATGTCTATTACAGGACCTGGGACTTGGAAAGATTTAAATATTTTACATGTTTTATCTTATTTTAACTTAAAGAGTTTACAGCCTAGGGATTTTCCCTAGATAACAAACACTCTTTTTTATAAAGGCAGGATTGAAATTATTCAAATACTTGAATAAAAGTGTATTGTCTATGAAATTCGTAAGTTCCCGATTCCCATTTAGTTCTCTATTATACCTCCTCACGTGGCTGACTAGCATCTTTCCCATTTATCTTACTTTCTCTCAATTATGTACCATACTTTTGACCTCGCCTGTTATTTATGTTTGGATTCTACTCATCTGTAATAAGGTCACTCTTTACATTAGTTGTATATTTTTAATAAATTTAAAGTGCTATACTTTCATTATAAAAATACAAGAAATGTAGAAAATTATAACATAAAATTGCCAGAAACTCAGTTTTCACTGTTTACCTATTAATATGCGCCTTCTTAGAATCATGTGTTTTATATGTGTACAAAGACATATTACTGACTGTGTGGACCCATTTGGGAAATCTACATATAAACAAAGGTAACAATTTTTGTACAGTGTGAAATATTAATTTTAATTATCCAATCATCATATTGTGCATTGCATGCTCAAGCACCAAAACATGATGCAATTAAGTTCAACAAAAAATTATTTGACATCATTCATATGAAAGATAATCTGTTATATTCCATGGATTTAACATAAATAAAATAATTCTCTCTTCCCAAGGTTATATTTAGAGTTGATTGTAGATGATATTAAACTGATATTTCTTTTTTAAAATTTCCTTTTTGTGATAAAATACATATAAGATAAAATTTATCATTTTAACCATTTTAAAGTGTACAGTTCAGTGGTACCAAGAACATTCATATGTTGTGTAATCATCACCACCATCCAACTCCAGAACTCTTTATCTTTTAAAACTAAAACTCAATCTGTAATCATGAAACATTAACCACCTATTGCCTCCCTATCCTGCCTCCCCCAATCACCATTGTCTGTACGATTTTGACTCTTTCAAGTATTGCATAAAAATGGAAGTATATAGCAGTTGTGTTTGTTTTTGGACATTACTCGGTATATTGCCCTTAAGGTTCACTGATGTTATAGCATATGTCAGAGTTTTCTTCCTTTTTAAGCTGAATAATATTCCACTGTATGTATAAACCACATTTTGTTTATCCACAGAGTTAACATTCTTACCTAATGACAGATAAGCAATTTTTTCTTAGACTCTTGTTTAACCAACCAGATATCTTTTTTTTTTTTTTTTAAGACAGAGCCTCAAGCTGTCATCCTGGGTAGAGTGCCGTGGCATCTCAGCTCACAGCAACCTCCAACTCCTGGGCTCAAGCGAGTCTCCTGCCTCTGCCTCCCAAGTAGCTGGGACTACAGGTGCCTGACACAACGCCCGGCCATTTTTTGGTTGCAGCCGTCATTGTTGTTTGGCGGGCCTGGGCTGGATTCGAACCTGCCAGCTCAGGTGTACGTGGCTAGCGCCTTAGCCCGTTGAGCCACAGGCGCCAAGCCAACCAGATATCTTTGATGATTCTAACCATGAAGTTATTTGGCCATTGTGTAGTTTGAACAGTTTGCCACTCATGTTGAGTGGCACACACACAGCCAATTCTAGCTTCTTCCAGTTATGCGACCAACCAAATAGCTAACGCACTGCCTGCTCCCTCAAATATTATTTTGTTTTTCTCTTTTCTTGCTTTTATTATTATTTTTAATTGTCGGAAAATAATTGTACATATTTATGGAGTAGAGTGCGGTATTTATATATGTATGTGTGTGTATGTATATATATATAGTAATAATTAAATCAGTGTAATTTATATATGTATGTGTATGTATATATATATATATATATAGCAATAATTAAATCAGTGTAATTACCATGCTTATCCCATCAGATGTTTATTATTTTTTTTGTGCAGAGAACATTCAAAATCCATTCTTCTATTTGAAAATATGCAATGTGTTTACCTTTGGCTATCCTTCCCACCAACTCTTCCCAGCCTCTAGAATGACTATTCTACTTTTATGAGTTTTTTTTTTTAGCTACCACTTAAGAGTGACAACCTGTAGTATTTGTCTTTCTGTGCTTTGCTTTTTTCACTTAACATAATATCCTCCAAGTTTATCCACCATGCTGCCTCAAACAATAGAATTTCATTTTATTTTTATGCAAGCATGAAACAAAGTTTATTGAGGAAGAGAGACATAGTTTTGAAGAGTAACAGCAAGCTGTAGGTTTATAGCTTATAATTTCACCCTATACAATGAGTGGGCCCCCTTGTCATAAATAAAAAGGCTCTAAATATGGTCTGGAGTCCTGTTTTATCCTGTCTGGATGGGGCCCTCCTTATGGTTCAGACAATACTATCAAACCAGTTAGATGGATAGTTAGCCTTAGCTTTCTCTCGAAGACTTTCTGTACCCTATTGTGTCTGGGCTGCCTGGCCCACTAGGTATTCATCCTTCCCCAAGATGTGGCACTTAGTTACTTGGAATACAATTAAGATGGGGCAGCACCAAGAGGAGGCCTCCCCTGGTTCTTCATTTCAGGTGGGTCGATCACTCGAGCCAGCACCAAGGAAAGGAACCCACTTTGTCCCTAATGAGTCTTAGAGGTCCCTTGCTATCTACCTAACATTTCCCACTCTATTCTAGAGGCTTGAATCGTTGGGTAAGATGTTGCCTCATCTGCTGCTTCCTACTGAGTAGGGTTACCAATTCCTATGGGGGGGACTCTTGTAGGTTCTCCAGGTGTCTCCCCAGGGGACTTCAGTAAATATCCTCAGTAGATGGCTGTAGATATGTGTGAGGAGGTGCGGGAACTGGCAGAAAATATAGGACCACTTGTAGCCTGATGGCCTCTAAGTGGGAGGAAATAAAGTTAGAAAATTTATGAGGAGTGATCCAAATATTAGAATTCCTAAGATGCAAAGTAAGGGGTGACCAAGGGAATTACCAAAGACATCTACTAGATCTAGAGATCTCACCTCACACCTGGAGATTGGAGATGGAATCTAGGATGGCATTGATACTGTCCTCAACCTGTCCAGATTTGCTAATGAAAAGGAATGGACAGGCATATCCAGTAGGTTTCTTTGAACCTTAGATTATGTGCAGTTTGGTTTATCAGGGTGAAAAGTGTCTTGGCCATGGGTAGACCTTTTGTATTACTTCTCTGAAGGAGCCACTGCAGCAGAAATCTGCTTGAACAGGTACCAGAGATCCTCCAAGGGAGGACGTGACTATGATGTCTTCCAGGAGACTTCCAGGAACTTCAGTGGCCTTTTCAGTCCTGCAAGGGAAAGCTTCAACCCAACAAGTAAAAGTGCTGACAAACACTAATAAATACTTGAATCCTCTGTAGAAGAATTCTTAAACCTTTTTTTTATCTCATGGCATACTTGAACCTATAGTTAAACTTCTGGGGCACACTTAAGATATGTTGATTAAAAAAAGAATAAGAAAAAGAATATACTTACTGTACTTTGAACCTCTTTTGAAAATAATTTAATTAATGATCTTTAAAAATTTTTGCAGCACATGAAAGACCCTCTCATGGAACACTGTTTGAAAATCACTGCTCTAGAGGGAACATTTAAGTGAAATCCATCTGCAAGTCCTTTCATTGGGCCAGAGAGGCAAATTTTGCCCTAAAATTCTCCTGAGGATAATTGCTTTGGCATATGACCTGTTTCATAGTTGAGGCTAGTAAAGGAGAAACAAAATGTTGTTCCAGGAGATGTCTAAGTGGTTTGGGGCCAAAGTGGTTATCATTAGGCATAGATTCTACCAAGTTTTTGGCTTCTTTAGATGGTATAGATAGAAGTTTCCTTTAACCAACCATCCAGAGGGTATTGTTAATCAACCTATCAGACATTCTGCATTTGCAGTCTGATTTCCTTGGGCTATGAGCTCAGTTCCCTTTTGATGTCCCTTACAATGGAAGACCACCACCTCAGTTTGTACATTAGTGGCCTGTAAAAGTATATGAATCAGTTGTATTGGCACTCTTTGAGTGGCAAGGAGTCCTTGCTCCCTCCAAATAGACGTATGGGTGTGTAACACCAAGTAAACTTATTTAAAATCTTTACACAATGTGACTTTCTTGTCTTTGGCTAACTGGAGAGCTCAGGTTAGGTCTATGAGTGCAGCTGACTGGGAAGATGTATTCATTGATAAAACCTGGGCCTCCACCACTTCTAGTCCCTTGGTTACTATGACATAGCCTGCCTATCTTTTCCCATCCTCAACAAAACTACTGCCATCAGTAAACCACGATGTGCTTGAGGGATGGAGTTGAGGACATATCTTCCCAGGGGAGGTCATGGTGGAGCATAATCTCTTCATGATTATGTACTAGCCTGCTTGGTTCCTCTGGAAGAAGAGGAACCAGGTGTTAAATCCTGGGCAGGTTTTAATGTTAAAGTTAGTTTCTATACACATAGTCTGGAACTTTTATTAGGAGACTAGCTGAAGTCCATTTTGTTGCCCCTTTCTGAAGCAGTTCAGAGACCAAAGGGGAGGTCCTAGCAGTAATTGCAGCTCCCATAGTGAATTTAGTGCCCTCTGATAAGAGAAAAAATACGGCTGGGATTGCCCTCAAACAGGTGGGCCCTTTACCAGAGTCTCCAATGACCACACATAACTGAGTGCTCAATTCCCTGGAGTAAAGAAGAAAGACAGAGTGGCCAGCCCTATCATCAGAACGTTTACTGGCCTCCCTACCACCAGGAGCATTATTGACAGCTCCAAATCAGTCATAGTCATTGGTGAGGGAGCTGACAGGAGTGAGGTCCTACACTGCTCTACATGATCCAGTCTGGGGACCAACTCCCCTCCTGGGAAGACGACATAGGACAGAATGTGGTCCAGAGACATATCTGATGGCACCAGTGACAAGAAGCCTGATTTGGACTGTCCTTGTTGGGCCAGTCTTTGGCCCAATGACCTTCCTGTCAGCAGATGTAACACCAGAGATCCTTTCCTTTAGGTGGTGTTCGGCCATTGGTCTGAATGTGGGTCCCAGTACTCCCCTTAAAAGGGGACATGTAGCTTCCTTCCACTATTCCTTCTTCTCTGCCTGAGACGAGCTCAGAAGGCAGTCACCATGGCATCCAGCAGGAAGGCTCTGCATAAGCTTCTGGAGCTTTTTCCTAATATCTGGTACTGCGGTCAAAAATATGTCTTTTATTATCACCTATCCTTCGCAGAAGTTAAAATCAAAAGTTATGCACTTCCCCTTTGCCTCTTAGAGTGGATCCAGGAAGGCTATGGGGTTTTCTTTGGGCACCTGGCTTTTGGCAAAGACCTTGGAATAATGGATCAACATTTGTCTGCAAACCCTGACACTAGCTTCAACAGAATGTGTTCTCTCTCCCACTTCTCTTTGGGGGAATTATTATCCTACCCTGAGTCAGTCATGGTCACTGCTATCTTACCCACTGGATATCTAGGATTTGAAAGGCATTATCCAATGGCACGATTTTGTGCCTCTGTTAATAACCAGATCCTGTTTTTCTTTTAACTCTGCTAAACTGAAGGGCTTATGGACCAGGGTTGGTCTGAGCTCCCTGCTGCTGCCACCAAACGTAGGCACCAAGGCACCCTTCTCCTTGGCACAGGTAGAGATGGCACCACCCACTCCTTTGTAGAGCTCCGTGTAGGCCCCCCTGACTCTGGGTGCAGCACAGAGAGGTTGGAACCTAAGGAGGATCTCTTAACACCATAGTCTTACTTGACTCTGGATACCCCTTGCAACACTGAGGATTTTCCATACATAAAAGAAAGTCTGTACATATGGTAAAGAAAAGTACATCATCAAAACAAATGTAAAGCCCAGAAGCACAAGAGTTAAGACTCAGGCTTTCTTCCCTAAAGTGAAACAAAATGAAAACAGTATGAAAGTTCACCAAAAAGGAAAAATAGAACTGCTGTATGATCCAGCAATCACACTCCTGGGTTTATAAGGGAGAAGTCCTTATCACAAAACCAGGCCTGGCTGAGGAGTTAGCCATGCAGCCTGAGAAATAGCAAGAGCAGAAAAATGAAGGCAAGCTCTAGAGTCCCCTCAAGCACTGGTTGCTAGGAGGAAGATCTGAAGCAAGAGCATTTTCATGAAAAGTTGAGCTGGCTTACCCAGACAGAACTACCTGAATCACAAAACCCAAAATACTGGGTTCGGGTAGTTGTCTGTGTCGTCAGTTCTTGGTATGCTCTTGGCCAAAGAGTGGCAGACCCACAAAAAGCAAGGCAAGCATATAAACAGTTTACTGAGGAGGAGAAGATAAGTTAACAGAGCATGAGCAAGATACAAGTTTACAAAGCAAGATACGTTCACCATGGACCATTGCCTTGTCATGACCAAAAGGCCCAGAATTTCTTTTTTTTTTATTGTTAAAGAGTATTTTATTGTCTATGTATACCAGATTTTCTTCATCTATTCATCTGTTGATGAACAAAGGTTAAAAAATACCTTTGCTATTGTAAAAAGTGCTGCAATAAACATAGGAGTACATGTATCTCTTCAATATACTAATTGCTTTTCCTTTGGATATATACCCAGGAGTGAGATTGCTGGATCATATGGCAGTTCTATTTTTCCTTTTTGGTGAACTTTCATACTGTTGTCCATAATAATTGTACTAATTTACATTTCCAAAAACAGTATATAAGAGATCCCCTTTCTCCACATCCTTATCAGCATTGGTTATTTCTTGTCTTTCTGATAATAGCTATTGTAACTAGAATGCAGTGATATCTCATTGTGGTTTTGATTTGTATTTTCCTGATGATTAGTGATGATGAGCATTTTTTATATTTCTGTTGGTTATTTGTATGTCTTCTTTTGAAAGGCATTGATTTAGCTCACTTGCCTATTTTTATCGATATATTTTCTTTGAGTTGAGTTTCTTGTATATTATGGGTATAAGGGTACCCATAATACCCTTATCAGGGGAATAGTATGCAACTATTTTCTCTCATTTTGCTGGTCATTTGATTGTATAGTCTGCTATGTAGAAGGTTTTTGATATAATCCCATTCATCTATTTTTGCTTTTGTTGCCTGTGCTCCACAAAAGCTTTAGACCAATGTCCTAAAACATTTCACTCAAGTTTTCTTAAAGATTTTTTTTTGTGTGTACTTTTGGGTCTTACACTTAATTCTTTAATCTATTTCAAGTTGATTTTTATATATGGTGAGAGTCAAACTTCTAGTTTTATTTGTCTGCATATAGATGTCTAGTTTTACCAACCAATAAACCAGTGTAATAACTTTTTTGGTTATTATAGCTCACTTTAAGGTTTGTTAGGATGATGCCTTCAGCTTTTTTTCCTGCTTAGGATTGCTTTTCCTTTCTGGGTCTTTTGTGGTTCCATAAGATTTTTAGAATTTTTTTCTGTGAAGAATGATATTTGTATTTTGATAGGAATTTCATTGAATGTATAGGTCAGTTTGGTAGTATGATCATTCTTACAATAGTAAATTTTCAATTCACAAACATGGAATTTATTGCCCTTTTTCTATTTGTACTCAATTTTTTCTGTCAATGTTTATGGTTTTCCTGGTAGAGCTCTTTCACTTTCTTGGTTAAATTTATTTTTAGGTATTAAATTTTTTGTTTTTGATATTGTATATGGAATTGCTTTCCTGACTTTTTGCTGTTTTGTTGTTGGTATATGGGAGCAGTAGGCTACTGATTTTTTATATATCGATTGTATATCCTGCAATTGTTCTGAATTCATTTATTAATTTTAAGAAGTTCCTTTATTGGTGAAGTCTTTCATGTCATAAGATCATGTCATCTGCAAAGAGGGACAATTTGACGGTGTTATTTTCAATTTGCATGCTCGTTATTTCATTCTCTTAATTAATTGCTCTGGCTAGGACTTTCAGTGGTACGTTAAATAAAAATAATGAAAGTAGGCATCCATGTCTTGTTCCAGATCAGAGAAAAAGCTTTCTTTCAACTTTTCCCAATCTAGTATGATGTTGGCTGTTTGTCATATGTAGCCTTCATTTTGTTAAGGTATGTTCCTTTCATGCCTAACCTGTTGAGAGCTTTTATCTGGAAAGGATGCTAAATTTTATTAAATATTTTTCTGAATCTGTTAAGATGATGATATCGTTTTTACCTTTCATTCTTTTGATGTGATGTATAACATTTATTGATTTGCTTATTTTGAATCATCTTTTCATCCTTAGGATTAATAGCACTTGGTCATGGTCAATAATACTTGTAATGGGCTGCCATGCTGAGATTGTTAATATTATATTGGGGATTTTTGCCTCTGTGTTCATCAGGAATATTGGTGTATAAATTTAATTTTTTTCTTTTCTTTTCTTGTCTCTTCTCTTCTTGAGAGAGAGTCACACTCTATGCCCTGAGCAGAGTGCAATGGCAGCATGGTTCACTGCAACCTCAGACTCAGGCTGTGGGCATCTTGCAGCCTCAGCCTGTGGAAGGTGCTGGGATTATAAGTGCTCACCAGTGCCCAGCTGGGTTTTTCATTTTTTTAAAAAGGAGTCCCAGTCTCACGCTCTCTCATACAAGTCTTGAACTCTTAAGCTCAAGCAATTCTCCCTCCTCAGGGTGGGATGACAGGCATGAGCCACCTCACCTGGCAGTTTTAATTTTTTGTTATTATTGTAGCCTCAATGGCTTTTTATATCAGGGTAATGCTGTCCTCATAAAATGAGTTTGAAAAACTTCTTTCTCTTCAATTTTCTGGAAGACTTTGAGAATAATTGCTAATAATTCTCTTTTTTGGGGGGGGATTCATTGAGGGTTCAAGAAACCATGTTACACTGGTTGCATTTGTTGGGTAAAGTCCCTCTTACAATCGTGTTTTGCCCCCAAAAGGTGTGGCACACACCAAGACCCCAAGACTCCGCCCCCCTTACTCCTTGCCCCCTCTGCCTGGCGAGTAGGTGGGACGACGAGCGCCCGCCCCAACGCCCGGCCCTTGGTGGGTTGGGGTTAGCAGTGTGTTAATGATTGTGGGTGGGGTGGGGAAAGGAAGAGCAGAGAGGGAAGGAGCGAGTGGGGTGGGGTCTTGGGGTCTTGGTGCGTGCCACACCTTTTGGGGGCAAAACACAATTGTAAGAGGGACTTTACTCAACAAATGCAACCAGTGTAACCTGGTTTCTTGCACCCTCAATGAATCCCCAACAATAAAAAAAAAAAGAAACCAATTATGATAGTTTTGATGCCCATTCATAAACAAATCAACACCTAAATGCTACACATGAGATGATATTCCAATGGTCAAAAAGATTAATGGAGGGATATTTTTTGCCTACCTTAAAAAGTAATAATTAAAAACAAAACATTTAAACAATTTAAGTTTTATTCACATTAATTTATGTGAATGCTAAATGGATCATCTTTGATGTTTTCTTGATGTTAATCTACTCAGTCCTCAGTTTTCCTAACTCTAGATGGCTAGACTTGAGAATGCAAAGGTAAAACCAATTAATGAAAATAATATAAATATGTTACATATTTTAAGGCAAATATGTAAATTTAAGCCACTTTTTCAAAGCACTTAAAAAGTACTGATTTGAATATATTTATTCTCGTATTTTATATAGTTAACTTTATTCGTAATTTTGTTATATAATATACATAATATATGTTCAAAATTGTATATGTGTGTATATATGGATATATTTGTACTAGCATATGACAAGGTCTGATCAGGAAAAACACAGATGATACATTTTTAAAATATCATGGTTTCATTTTGAGACCTTTATATGTCTGAGACCTTTAGATCTCAAACAACACATGTGAAAATGATGATCTTCTCCATACATTTAGTTCCTCCTACTTATCGACTTTTGTAGATTTCCTAGTGGAGCAACTTTCCTGGGAAGTGTGCTCACCTGTGCTTCCCCACCACCCCCCGACCCTATTTTTCAGGGATCCGGAGTAAGCTACAGTAGGTTTGTGTTATCCTGTGCTGTTGTCCCAGTTGTTTAGTTCAGGGGTTTGTATCCTATGTAGCCTCAGCTGATGAGTCACATCTTGGGAGTGTTCAATCCCTTGTGATTAACCAAAAACTCAGGAAGAATAAACCTGACTCATACAGAGAAATTTCAACCAAGAATAGAGAAATCCTGTGACATTCAATATTAGTCCTGGTCTTTTTCTGTGTCCAAAATTAGCACAAGCACCTAGTCTGTTCTAATGTTCATATTAATGCAAAGGTTCCATCAAAGATTGTATAATGTCAGCGTGGGGGGGGGGAACAATTTTAAAGAAATGAAAAGTAAAATTGCATTTACCCTTTCAAAATACATTCTGAGTGGGATGGTTAAAATTCTGACTCTCAGCCTACTTCATAACACCCCAGGTTATAAAACACAAGTGTTATAAAGTAAGTGAAGCTCATCTCTAATGAATAGATGTCAATGGATTAGCATTTTAAATATGAGATGACAGCGTGATTGCAACATCTGCAAAATTATTGTTTTTCATCTACATTAATTTGCTAAATGACTACCATGCAAATAGCCTCAAACCATAAATGAAAAAAGCATTCAGGAATCATTAGTGAATTAGACCTTGCTTACCTGATTCAGAAATTAAAAAAAGAAATTAAGTGTATTGATGCATAGCCTTCAGTACTAGAATATAGTGAGAAGTTATAGGTTAGTGGAAACAAGGGAATTTTGTGTCCAAAGAGAATTTCAGAGAATGAGTGCATGCTGCTTTTAGTGGTTATTGTTGGCTATTTAAAAAGAGATTGATGTATATCACTGTGTTGTAAGAGAATGCTTCACATACTGTGACACAGCAGTTACCTTTAAATTTCTGCCTATGGATATGAATTTGTGTATTGAGATTGTTGCACTGTAGTGAGTTTAGGCAGGCACCATAGCTACTACAACCATCTTGCTGAGAAGCTGATGTCAAAAAAAGGGAAAAAAGAGTAAAAAATAGGCAACCTATGTGGTTCTATTTCTATGCATCACACATGCTTGTCAAATTTGCAAAAGAATACAAATCATTCCTGGATTAAAAAGTTCGTGAACCTTGCTTCAATTTAAACCATCAATTTTGTTAAAGTGTTCATATATCCTATACAAAGAAAATTTAACTCAGGCGCACATTTTATTATTTGGGATCTTCTTTTGTATTTAAAAAACTTTTTGCTGAATTGAGAAACTTTAGAATTACTCTGAATGTATGAATACAGTCCAAAATATTAAATCCAAAAATTAACTATGTCTTATTATCTACATGCAATAATCAAAATGCATAGTGCATAAAAATAATAATAACAAACATTAGGTATAGCACAGATACTGCCAGACACCGTGAAAAATTTATCAAACCTATTATGTCAATTAATTTTCTAGCAATCATATGAAAAAATTATGATTATACCATTTTACACAGGAGAAATTACCTTTTCAGAATTTCAGTGACTTCCTGAGATTACAATGTCATAAGAAGTGCTGGGACTTGTTGTCAATCTGACTCCAGTAACTACACTATTAACCATCCCTCTACCTGTAAGTGCCTGGTGCTCAATCTATCCAGCTATTCTAAATCCCTAACTTTGTTATATGTTCTCAAATATGCATACCTTTTGACATAGATGGTCTTACGTTCCACCCTTATTTATCATGAGAAGCTCAGCAGAAAATATTTTCTCCTTTCTTCCCAGAAGCCAACAAAACCAAATAAAAGAGCTCTCTTGAGTTAAATGATGATGATTTTCTTCCACTACTGTCCTGCTGCAGTTACAGTGCTTTATATTCATTCAGTATGTATCAGATCAAGTGGTCAGATCAAGGATGTACAGAATACAGACCTTTTTTTTCTAGTATTCCTAGTATCTATGCTGCCTGGCACACTGCGAATTCTCAGTAATGGTTGTGTAAACAAGTGAATGGATCCCACGCTTGATGTATCCATTATGATTAGAAATAAATAGATATTATCTTTGTATCTCTGGTAACTATGACATAGTACTTAAACTATTTCTTGCCATCTTAGAGCAAGATCGTGTTGACTTGCTACTAGTTGTTTCAAAAGTACATATGGTCATGTAATCTCTCTATACATATTTCTTTCCTTTTTTTTTTTTTGAGTCCTCAGGAAGTTTTCTAATCCTTCTTCATTTTACAGCTATAGCTTTAATAAAATTATGATTGACTTTCATAAAATTCAAACCAATGTTAGCTAACATTCGCTGTGTTAACATGAGTGAATTTTTCTTTGAAATCTTTCTTCCCCAAAGTCTTGTATATTCTATGTAGAAAATTTCATGATTTAATAAAAATTTTGTTTCTAGAAACTATCATAAATTTTGACACAAAAGTAGAACTCGGGCAGCACCTGTGGCTCATTGAGTAGGGCACTGGCCCCATATACCTAAGGTGGCGGGTTCAAGCCTGGCCTCAGCCGAACTGCAAAACAGAAAAAATAGCTGGGTATTGTGGCGGGCACCTATAGTCCCAGCTACTCAGGAGGCTGAGGCAAGAGAATCGCCTAAGCCCAAGAGTTGGAGATTGTGTGACGCCACGGCACTCTAGGTGAGACTCTGTCTCTCAAAAAAAAAAAAAAATGCTCTACCTTCTTTTAAATAAGTAGAACCTGTTATGAATTAATAATAAAGAGGTATTTATTAATTAATAATAATAAAGAGGTAATTCTCTGAATTCAGCGTTTGGGGAAATCAATTGAAGGTTTTTATTTACATGAAATTATCAGTTGAATATAAAAATATGGGGAATTGCCTAGAACCCCAAAGTAATAAATTTGAGATTAAATCATGGTTAAGTTCCTAAAAATACATTTAAGCAATTGAGCTTCATCAGATCTATATAAAATAGATCCATATGCTATAAAATCTTGTATTTATTGAAATCTCACATAATCAAACATAAAAAAGGAGTTATGAAGGACAGGCTTCTGACATTGCTGAGTTTTAATGATTTTGGCCTTCTGAAAAATGTCTCTGGGTGTTAAAGAGGCCTTAAGACAATGGAGGGTACAAGAAAATTAAGCTTGAGGTTGTGGTAAGTTTGCAGCACAATTTAACTAGTGTGCAATAGTAACAATATACGCACAGTGGGTTAGAACATGTTGAAAAAAAGAAAGATATCAGGTAACTTGAAGAATTTTTAATAAATCAATCTGCATGGAATCTAATAAGGAATGCTTAGTATAGATAGAAAGATAGGCCAGGTGTTGGCACCCATAATAACTACTGTCCTGGAATACTAACTAAATGTCCTTGTCTTTTCAAAGTAGTTAAGTAAATATAAAAGTGTGAATATATTCTATAATAGTCAAATACCATAAAGCATTTAATTTATTACTGTTTAGCAAAGTATGACATTCTATCAGTAGCAATGTAAGTTGACAATACTAAAGATAGCCTAAATCTTTCTAAATTTATGAAAATTCTATTTTCAGGTAACATACTTTCAAAAGATGTTCAGAACATAAGTGATAAGTATTGGGAGCTAGGTAATGAACTTTTCTTTAAGTAATTAGAAAATTGCAAATATCATGTATAGCCTTGCTAGAGATACATTTAGAAACTTCTATTTTTACATAATTATACACACATGCGCACAAATAAATAAGAGGAATAAAGCCAACATATGAAAGTTTTAAAAAATACTAAGTTATGGGGTTTATTTTTTGTCATATAGAGTTACTGTTAAACAGATAAAAGTGCTAAAAAGTGTATTATTTGTTAATGAAAAAATTAATATAATTATTCAGATATTTCTCCCAAAAGAAATGTGCTTGCTATACTGATACAGAGAATGATATCTACTGGTTTAATTTCATTTTCAGAAAATATTATTATAAAATATTTTTAAAAATAATAAAACAAAATTCTAATACTATGAGGCAGAGTCAAAGGAGATAAAGGTGTTTAAAAGGTGTCTTCCTGGGCCGGGCATGGTGGCTCATGCTTGTAATCCTACGGAAGGCCAAGGCCAGTGGATTTCCTGCCTGAGCCCACACATTCAAGACCAGCCTGAGCCAGAGCAAGACCTCCTCTCTAAAAATAACCAGGCATTGTGCATACACCTGTCGTCCCAGCTACTCCTGAGGCTGAGGCAAGCGAATCCCTTGAGCCCAAGAGTTTGAGGTTGCCATGAGCTATGATGCCACAGGACTCTACAAGGGGCTACAAAATGAGACTCTGTCTCAAAAAAAAAAAAAAAAGAAAGAAAGAAAAGAAAGAAGAGGACATCTTTCAGATCAGATGCCTCCCTCCAGTCTATTAGTATCCCTGTGGAAGGCTGTGTAGCTTCTAAGCCTCCAGGCTGGTCTGGAAGATACAGATTAGGCTGCAATTGGCTAGGGAGGCAGACCCATAGCAACACTAGCCCCCACCCTAATTTCATCAGGTGGCCTCTTAATGAAACCAGAATACCCAAAGGCATTGGTTTTTTGTTTGTTTAATAAAACAATCCTACTTTATTGATGGATTTGGAAGACAAGAGATCAAAACACTAATGACATTCATCACAGATATTGAAACAAATAGGAATAATGATGTTAGGATAACAGTATAAATACAAAGTCATGATCTTTATGGGGTTCATCTTTTCTCTTATCACCTTAAAGGGCCAAGGGAGGAAATGGGATAATTACTCCAACCCTCACAAAAAACATAAAGCATCTCAATCTGATGACTCCATCTTGGTTTTAATGCTAAAATACTTTGTAAACAAAAGGACCCTTGAAAAGTGCTTGATGTCAAACTTCTAGACAAAGAGAAATCTAGATAACACAGAAAGGCTCAGTATGGCCAGGAAGCAAGGTGCTTTCAAAATGTCCAAGTCATGGCAAAATATAAATTGAGTCGTTTTAAAGATATTTATTTGACCAAATGTGGAAAGTGTGAGCATTACCTGAGAATAATAATTAATTGACAAAATAAGAATCACATATTATTAATCAAAACCGAAGTGGAAAGAAAGCTCTCTCTCTATGGGTTCTTTGTAGTTACCTTAGGCTGGGACTTGGTAACAAATGAGTGGATACAGTCCCTTCTCCTGGGGCAAGGCGAATGAATGCATAGGAAATGGGGGGTTCCCTGTTCCCTTATTCTGGTACCGGACAGGAAAGGGGATTACTAGATTAATCCTAGATCCCTGGAGAAGAATAAAGATCATACAGGAAAGGGGATTACTAGATTTGATACAGGGCGGTGGCGCCCCAGCCAGCTCAGTGGAGCTGAGGGAAGGACCTGCAGCCTGGCTCTGGTGGTTTTGGTGCAGCGGCAGCAAGGAGGCTCTAGAAGCCGGTGTTGGGAGGGGAGACACCACTGCCTAGTGTCTCCTTCCCCTTGAACTTATGGCTGAACAGGGACCCTCCCCACCAATTTCCTATGCCTAGGTCAATTTCATGTAAATTTCCTAGATCTGGCCAATTTCAGGAATGGACTGTATCCATTCCTTAATGCATTCATTAACCTTGCCCCTTGGTGGGTACTGTATCCATTCATTTGTTACTAAGTCCGGCCTCAGGGCACTACAAAGGACCCATGTGACTGTATACACCTCTAGACAAAGAACCCAGAGAGAGAGAGCTTTCTTCTCACTTGGGTTTTTGTTTGGTTCAGGAAATTTGGTGTTTTGTTCTCTGTAATCTTTTCTGTAAAATAAATCCTGTCTTACTACTGATCTGTGGTTCTTGGATTCATTCTTCCAATCATGGACACCAAGTACCTACTGAAGATGAAATTCCAGTATCATATTCACCAGTTTGACAATAGAATTTAGCACAAGATTAAATAGACATTACTCTGAGTCTCACTGCACCTAATAATAGACATTGCTGGTTAATTTCTTGGCATTCACTCCTCACACTTTTATTGAGGAGTATATACTTATGCTATCATTGAAATGTAAATAAGCAATAATTTTGAAAACATTATTGTGCAGCCTTTAATTTAATTAAGAAGAAAAAGCAAATTATTAATGCCTAAGCGAATAGTATAACACTAGGTACTGCATCCTTTTACATCAAATATTCATAGAAAATGAAGTAACTAATAATCTTTATTTATTAGGAGCAATATCTGTTTCTTTTGCTTTTCTCTTTCTTTTTTGAAGTTAGTTATGAACATTAAGATACTCATTTAAAACTATAGTGGAAATGTTATCCATGTCTCAGTAACCAAACAGCCCCAATTTGTTTTTATAGTAAATAATTCTACTGTGCTGAATCATAGTTCCATAGTATGCTGTTGTCAAAAAATATAAGCCATCAAACATGATAAATTTGTTTTCACTAGAAAGCTTTAAAATGGTAATTCTATTTTGCCTCCTAATCTTCTTATACATAACCTCTAAGGAACTGTGGGAAGAGGAGAGGCACACAGATTGCCTGTCTGCTTTTGGGATTTTCCTACTGCTTCTAGCAAGCTTAAAATAATCTCCACATAAACAAATCTATTCTTTTGTATGTCTTAGCCTTATTTATCAAGTCCATTTCAAGAGTGAGAATATACGCAAAATAATGATGTGGATTGAGAGATTCATTAAGACTTATACCAAGCTTGAATTTTAATGCAGTAAGTATTTATCTTTTGAGGAGGCAAATTTTGGGAGAGGATTATATCGATGTGTTTATAGCGATCCCTGATACTAGATCTTGTATTGGTTTTAGTAAAGTAAATAAGAAAAAAATAGAGCATATTTTAGATATAATAGGATTGATAGCATTTTCTGTACTTATGATGTTAAAAAGTTTAGTAATATATATTTCATTCATTAAAATTATACAAGAAAAGGGTGGCACTTGTGGCTCAACGAGTAGGGCGCCGGCTCCCTATACTGAAGGTGGCGGGTTCAAACCCGGCCTCAGTTGAACTGCAAAAAAAAAAAAAAAAATTAAACAGGAACAAAAGTACATAAGACATTCAGAAATATCTTGACTACATACACATCAGACCATCAAAGTATATAAGACCTACAGAACTGAGTTGAGAAATTTCCAGACCATAAGATAACCTTATAAGCATAATTAGCATTTCCTGAAGTTTCTATTAAAATATATGTATATATATAATTATATATACAATCACTAAAGCATCTATGCATACAAGATGACCTAATTTTTCTCAAATTTAATAGTTTGAGTTTATA
>CAUYON010085196.1:0-23557 GCA_963573935.1 Arctocebus calabarensis
AGAGCGCTGGCCCCATATACCGAGGGTGACAGGTTCAAACCCAGCCCCGGCCAAACTGCAACAAAAATAGCTGGGCATTGTAGCAGGTACCTGTAGTCCCAGCTACTTGGGAGGCTGAGGCAAGAGAATCACCTAAGCCCAGGAGTTGGAGATTGCTGTGAGCTGTGATTTGCACTCTACCCAGGGCAACAAAGTAAGACTCTGCCTCAAAAAAAAGAAAAAGAAAAAAAATTTTTTCCAAAATTTCCAAAAGAAAATTTTCCAAAGAACAAACTGGCATCAGAAAATACAAGATCATAAAATTGAGTACCTTCTATGGGTGTAGCAAACTTCTCAACAAGAGGACAAAAGACCAAAGCTGTTTGCGTTTGGTTCTTAGAAGGTAATTTGTCGATTAACAGAATAAAAAAAAAGTCTGGTCCATGAACTTACCTAATGAAAAGGAGGGGCTCACTTCTCCCAGGTGGGCCTTCTTTTACAAGGAGAAGCCTTAATGGTCAACATAACTATAGCCTACCCTCTCAGAGTAAATGTGCAGATACTTTAAATATATTCAACTGTCTGAACCAAAAGATGTAAAGAATAGGACTGCTATCCTTTATTTCCAGGTTTTTCTACAGGAATCCAAAAAGATTTGCCTGTGGTCTCTACCAAGCACTATCACTGACCCAGTCTTCCATGCTAAGTCAACAGGAAAGAGATCAATACTCTCAATATTTGGGTAAAAGATCTCTCCACTGACCTTAGAAGAGTGAATTACTTTATGATCAACCATGGATAAAGTTCATTTTTCTCATGTTACAAAACACAGAGACAGAGTCACATGAATAGCCTAAGGTCTAATAATAACTTGGTTGTGAAGCTCAGAGAAGACCATGATATCTTTGTTTCTCTAATTTGAGAAAATGGAAATACGTTAGTGGCAAAATATTTTGAAACAACCTTGCATACTGAACGAGTGTAGGTGGAATGCATAACATAATAGCTGACAGGAACAATATACATTTCCATGTTGAAAGGATCTGCAACTTCTAGCCTAGACAGAAATACCTTTCTCAGAAATTTTGGTAACAATAAATCAACACCTCGATGACTCACTGATGTAAAACAAATGCTTATTCTATGTTGCAATGAGCATAGCCTATTTTTTCAGGGCAAAGAGTTATTGTACAGCTAAACTGTAACAGTGCCCTATAAGCTAGAATCATGAAATTCCATGACAAAAAAAGAATATGAAAGGTGAAAAATGAAGCCAACTTCCTATTGTGCTCAGCTGCTCGATGCTGTGGTTGAGCTAAACCCTGAAGGCTTTTAAGTGATACTCAAATAATTGTACTGCTCAGGCAGAAAAGGTCAGGCAACCAGAGCTTCATGAGAGCTTCATTAGAAACTCCTAAACTCTCCTCAGCTTTGCCAGAGTGACAAAAAACACTGTGTTTTCACTCAAAGTAGTAGTGCTACTTTATCGGCAATTCATGGTAACATTCTAACCAGCTTCAGCAAGGGCAAAAGGAGCAGTTTTTTAAATCCTTAAAAAGTTAAGGCATATCCACTGATGTTACCAATATGGAAAAGTTTCCTAGAATATGCAAAGCAAAACTGCTCATCCTTAGAGGGACTACATCTGAATCATGAAGTGACTTCTCCAGTTCCATGCTAACTCACTGGTCCAGTCTCTTGGCCTCTCTGGATCCCAGCCTCCACTTAGATAAATGAAGATCAAGAAAGAGTCCCATCACTCGAATGAGAAAGGTACAGTGAGATAACATACATACGTATGTACTCCTGAGTCCCCACTGAATGGCACACATGAAAATCTTGTCTTATTTCATAGCCCGCTCCAAAACAAATAATTAAAAGGTAATAAAAATATTCCTGATAGTTTTTCATGTAAGTGCATGCTTATTTGAGCATTTTCTTAATTGTTCTTGCCTGATGATATTTGACTCTTTACCCAGCCCTCCTTTAAATTCACATATATGCTACAATAAGAAATAAAGGATCTTTTTGAGCTAAGTCTGCCTTGTGAGGATACTAAAGAGCATTAACAGGGATAAACATATGATCTGAAAAAACACTACATTAAAAATTCTCAACAAGTTTACCCTTTTGGTATTTCACCCAGTTCATTCACCCATTCATGCTGACTGGGTCCTTTAAAACATGACCAGTAGTAGTATACAGAAAAAGAATTCTTTCTCTTTATAATTTTGTGAAAATTTGCTCATAGTTTCCCTAAACCTCAATGAAGTACTTCTAGTGGTGACATCAATAGTTCAAATGTTACAATTTAAAGCACAAGAGAATGTTTCCATATAGTAAACGAGAAAATATCATGAATGGTATGTCAATCAGGTTGATAAAATATCTCAGATTGCATGTGAAGCCCCCACACTGTACCCCATGGTTGAACTAATGTACAGAATTATGATTCAATAAAAAATAAATAAAAAAAAAAAAGAATTATGATTTAGTCAACATTCATGCTTAAATAATAATTAACAATCATGTTTTAAGCTCTCAAAGCACTCTAGACTCTGAAATCAACTTAAATACATACAACTGTCTCTTCTTCTCATGGTGAATTTAGAAATGATAGCCTTATTATACTAAGGTCTCTCATTACTCATTATTTATTTATCTGCAAAAAAACCAACATACACATTGAGGTGCTTTGTTTCATGATACTAAATAGAAAAGTTTACACATGGAGACTGCCTAGTACTTTGTACATATGCTACACTCTTTGTCCTTAAGTCTGGGGATTTCCTTTACTTGGCATGAATTATAGGAGAGGTGCCTCACACCTAGACTGAGTGAGTTATTCTAGCTTATGGTGGTGTTGGAGAGAAAAGTGCATAAACCAGAGGATGTCATTAGACCAGTGACAATGGAGGAGAAAATGTCCAGTGCTGACAGCTCTGCTTACTTGCAAGCTGATCGGTGTCAACGGGCCGAGTAGCACAGACAGAATGACTTAGGAAGGGGATTGCTGCATCTGGCGAGAAAGGAAGTATAACAGCAAAAAGAGAACAAAATATTGTATGTCTGAGTTTGCTCCACCTAGGAAAAGCAGACACAATGACTCTACAGTACATACAGAGAAGGAACTAACCACATGTATTAATGCAGCCTTTGTGCCTCAGCTGTAAAACAGGTTCTGGGCTTGTAGTTAAAGTGGCTGCACAGATGGGGCCTTTCCCCCTTTCTTTGCAATATTCTATATTCTAATTATGACTTATGCTGCTTCTGGCACGAAAACAAGGCCACTGATGTGGCCCTAAGAGTAGGCATGATAAAAAGCCAAGCCCGTGAACTTACACGAATGCTCTTTTCCACTTCCCTTCTCCTCCCTCTGCTAATTCAATATGAATTTTTTTGAGAGCATTTGGAATTCTTCAAGCTGTCTCTGGTTGCTTTTCACCCACTGCAAGAAAGAAGATTCAGCCTTCTGAAGGAACTCAATAGTTACTGGCAGGAGAGGAAGCATAGACTGATTAACAGTGTGATATAAAAATCCTAGAAGCATATAAAGGAAAGAGCTAATAATTGATTATAGTAAAAGACCTTGTAGAGACTAAGGACATTGTTTTGGATTCCATGCAAAATGCGAGTACAAAATCTATATCTTAGAGCACAAGTCTCCCCACTACACATGGTACTTCAGTTTGGCTATAAAGGTGAGGTTATTTGATTCTAGTCCATAAAGGAATAACACCACAAAATTAATGAAAGACACAAAGTATTTTAAGTCATTTTGCTTTATTTCTATTATCCCTGGTAGAGCCTTTTGAGTTTTCTCTTCTGTTTAAACTGTTATTTAACTATTGAACTTCACTATATCATTCTACCAAACTTTTGTGAAGAATAAATGTTCTTAATAAATGATTCTTTCATAAGCTATACAGAAAAGAGTCCTTTACAATTTGTATGAGCGATTGAGCCTTTAAATATACTAATAAAATTATCAGGTAGAGTCTTCTATTGCAATGCAATCTTTTAAACACCTACAGACATTCTTAATTTTTACTTATTGTAGCCATTTTTTGCCCAGAATCTCAACAAATGGCTTTCACCAGTTGGTAATTAGAACACTGCTGCATGTGGCAAGAAAGGAAGTATAACAGCAAAAGCTATCTCATTAATGCTATCTCATTAATTCATTTAGTTATTAATTCAACAAATGTAATATCAAATGTCAGCTAAATACTAGCATTATTCTAAGAACTATAATACTTAATAAGATAGACTAGAACAAAAATTCTATCCAAAAGAAATCAATAATAAATAAACTAAAATGTAAGAAATTAGATATTAAGTTATTATAGAAAAATAAAGTAAGGAATATATAAAACAAAAACAATGGAATTTCAAATATTGTAGCTAAGAAATGTTTCACTGAGAATGACATTTTAAAACATCTATCACTAAGGAAAGAAAGGAATAAAGTCATATGGATTTATGATAGAAAATTCCTCTGTAGAGGAAGCAAAAGCACAAACAGGTTGAAGGCAGATTATGTGTGAAGCGTGAGAAGAAGAGTAAAGGTGATTGATATGGCCAGAAGAGATCAACCAGTAGGAGATGGTCACAGAGCCCTGACAAGATGAAAAGGCTAGTTCATAAGCTTTTTTTCTAAGATGGGAAGCCATTGGGAAGTTTGTGTAGATGGCATGCATGAACTTATGCTTTCTAAGTCTGCTTTTTTTGATAAACTGTTGGGATAAAAAAGACAGAAATGGGGATATTATCCAGAAGCTTAATGAAATTATTCAGACAAGAAATAATGATGACTTGGACTGAACTAAGTGCCATGAAGAGCATGTAAATTGGATTACAGGTGAGTTTTAAGGGTACAGTGAGCACCACTTAGTGACAGATTAGATGCAGGTTATGGGAGGAGTGAGGTCATGTACGACTCCCAAGTCGCAGACCTGAGAAATGGAAGTGTGAAGTTGCCGTTTACAGAGATGGGGAAGGTCACAGAGGAGCAGGTTTAGAGGGAAGGGTGGAGTGTAATTTTGTACTTGCTGTACCTCAGATGACTACTGGATATCTAAGTCAAAAGATGTGGCATTAAGGAGAGAGGCTACAGATACCCATTCAAATGATTTTTGAAATCACGAAAAAGGTAAAACTATCAAGATAGTGAGTTAGGGATAAAGGATATAACCATGCTGTAATCCAGTGATTGTGGTCAAAGAGATCAAGAGAAACCCTACAAGGAGACCAAGAAGGGATAGTGCGGGAAAAAAAAGAAAAAAAAATTATAGAGAGTGATATCCTGAAAGTCATATAAGGAAGCTCTCAAGAAGAAGGAAGTGATCAACTGATCAAAGTTTGATGATGGGTCAAGTAAGACAGTGAATAAGAACTAAAAGTGGCTCATGGAATAGTGCCCCGACTCCATATAGTGGGGGTGGCAGGGTGGCAGGTTCAAGCATGGCCCTGGCCAAAATTGCAAAAAAAAAAAAAAAAAAAAAAAAAAAGAACTAAAAGTTGTATTTAGCAATGTGAAGTCATTGGTATGTTTCTTAAGAAAATTTCACTAGAGTGCTGTGTTATTGATTGATGAGAGTTCAAGAAAGAAGGTAGAAAAATTGGGGACAGTTAATTTAGACAATGTTTTGAAAGGTTTTTCTTGTAAAAGAAAATGAGAAAATCAGTGGTAGCTGAAGATGGAGTGCATAATATCCTTTTTTTCAGATGGGAGAAATAAGAGCATGTTTTCAGGTTAATATAAATGATCCCATAGAGATAAGGGGGGAATGATACAGGAGGGAGAAGAGTACCTTGAAGTAGGAGAGAAAACAATCTCCTGCCATGTAGAGGGATTATCTTTAGATAACCCTAAGCCATTCACCATCCAAGGTAAACATTCAAGTAGGTGGTTAGTTATAATAGCAGAAGTTTGTGGACACTCCTTTCCGAGTGTTTCCATTTTCTCTGGAAGAGACATAATCAATTGGGAGTTAGAGTTTTAAAGGAAAGACTTAGAAGTTAGGGGAGAGAAAACATTTTTTTCAGGGAGAGTAGGTAAATGAATGAACCAAAGAAATTTGATTGTCAGGCAAAATTAAGCTTCCATTTGAGATTAGAGGACACACATTTAAAGGAAGATAATCAATATGATTGTGTTTTTCTGCAGCCAGGTTTAGCTTATGGGAGCAGATGTGGCAGAGAGGGAGACTTAATCACAGGTTAACTGTGGCTGACATTTTGCAAGATAAATATATTGAAAAGAGAGAGTTGTTATAATGATGGAACATGGAATATGAGTTGAGTAAATAAAGGGACATAAAGGTGTAGTTAAGGACAATGAAAAATTGGTATGAGCATTTGATTTCATCCCCAGTTGTCTTATGTAGATGGAAGATGATAATATTAGAGGCGAGGAGGTCAAACCAGATTGGAAAAAAGCAGCTACATAGGTTTCAAAATCACCAAGAATTAAGCCTGAAACAGTTTGGAAGACAGCAACTTTTACCTAAAAACCAGACTTTTGAAGAAAAAAGGACAGTGACCCAGAGGTCAGTAAATTAGCACAAAAAGAAAAGGTAACATGAAGATACAGCATGAGCTTTGAAGATGTAAGGATTTGTGAATAAAAGAGAATGGATTACCTAAAAAGTGACAGTAAGAAACAAGTACATTGGCCCAGAATTTGGAAAGTAATGAAAGAGAAAAGAACCACAATAAAGAGAACACCAGGGAAACTGTGTCTGTAAAGAAGAACCAGTTTCAGTTTTAGAAGTGCTTCTCAGAATAGACAGATTGGTAGGTAGGTAGGTAGGTAGATAGATAGATAGATAGATAGATAGATAGATAGATAGAAAGATTTTAAATAAATATTTTTTCAGTTTTACTGCTTGAAGATTTACACTCCCCCAATTCTCATAGAAGGCCTGGCATATGATTCAACCTAATTTTTCAGACAATCAAATAATATGAATGTGACTTACATTATCTATTATGTAGTGAGAAACTATCCATAGTCATGCACGTAAAGTTTGCATTATCCCAGATGATGTAATTAAATGTGATTGAACAGGAAACCATTTCACTTGAATGTTCTTTGGTATTATGTTGTAATTCTCTAACAATAATAAAGGTGAGTTCTTTGTTATATGTTTCTTTGAAGCTCTGAGTCCAGTGTACTGACAGGTACAACTCTGAGTGGCTATTGGTCCTTTGCCAACAAGCCAGACAGTCACGTGGCACTAATGCCCCCTGCTATATGTATGATCTTGATCTTCCAGGCACTATCCCCAAGAAGAGCTAGAAATGTAATGTTATTCTGCCATGGTGGTGAGAAATGTTGCATGTGTTTCTTTCCTACAAGGAGTGTTGCATACCAGATCATTGTAATTAGTGTACAAATGGAGTCAGTGCTAAAATAAAAAGATGAAAGCTGATTCAAAACTTTTTAAAGACCAAATATTTTATTTTTTTAATTATCCATTTATTCTTTCAAACAACATGTTTTGAGAGCCTTATATATGCAAGGCACTCTGTTGGCCAAGGGACACGCAGAAATGAATGAACCCTTATTACTGCATAAAGCCACAATCTTCTTACCCTTGTGCTGGAGATGATTTATTCATGTTCCCCACACAAAATATAGGGAGTGGGAATTAACTTTCTTTTTGATATTTTCTCCTAAATTTATGTCCTTACAACCCTTGTGAAAATTGAAGGTATAGGAGGTCTCAAGAAAATTTCAAGTGAGAAATCAAATCACAAACTCAAAGATCAGCGGCTAGGTAAATCTCCTGTGCTTCTGAAAATCAAAAATAAATGTTTCTATCACCCCTGACATGAGCAGTAAACAATCAAAAGCAACTCATATATCTTTGGCTTTTAAAAAAAATATGAATAGGAAGAACACAGATTATATTAAATAAGAAAGATAGAGATCTGAGGAGTGGGAAAAAAAATAGAATGCATTTTGCCGTGATTCCTCTGAGAGGAGAAGCTAAGACAAAGAGTGGTGTTGCAGAAAGGATTGGAAATCCCCAAGGCACCCCAGCAAAGGAAGAGGTTCTCTTAAAGTATAAATGGGTCTTTGTTGAATTTTAACAAGCCCTCAAAGGACAGATTCCTGGAGATGTCTAAAGTTCTTCATTTAATGTGAAAATACTTTACACTTTTCCTTAAACAAAGAAATCCCCCCACTGGCGAGGAGCCAGAGCGTGGACATTTTTCAAGGCACCACAGGAAAAGAGAAGAGAAGAGCAGGGCAAAGCCTTTGCACTGGTGCTGGAGGAAGAATGCGCCTGCTTCTCTGTGTTCTAAGCAGTGGCAGTTCTGGGTCCTGATTAATGAGCCGGTCCCCGTTCCTGGCCTTTCTGCTCCCCTCCCTCCTCACCCCCGCTGCTCTAGTTTCAACTTTCACCTCCAACCTGGAAATGCCTCCTTCGTGTAGAAAGCTCTGAGATGATGTGGAGGGCATAGAAGGGAAAGGCAGATATTAGTGCTACCTGGCCAGCAGGAAATTTGAACTGCGTCTACTGAGATGGCCCAAAGAGCTGTTGAAATATAAGATAAAGTTCAGAATGGGATTACTATGTAATGAAGGTGAATTTCTTTTTGGAGAGGAGAGAAGGGGGTCAGAGTTGGAGTTAAAAGTTTATGAGTCAGTGGGACACTCTATTACTTTTTCATGTGTCCTGCTCAGGACTAGGACTTCTCTAAATCACAGATGCAGTGAGGCGTTTTATTATTTAACCTCCTTAAAAGGACTTTCTGTGCCATTTGGCTGGGCTGAGCTAGCTTACCTGTGGGCAGTGATTTATTTATATGGGTGAATATGATGTTCATGGGCATATGTAATACTATTACAGTAGTAATGATAACACATTTGCAAGCTCTGTGCAGGGCACTGCTCTGGTTTTATAAATATTAACTCATTTAATGTCTGGATCATGGTAACCTTGTGCAGCAACTATAACATGGGGGATGTGTGTAAGTCACCCCCAGGCTCACAGATAGAAAAGGGTATTACTGCGATTTAGCAATGGCTTCAGAGAGTCTGTGGTCACAAGCACTAAACCATCCCCTCTCTTTTCCAATGGAAACCCTAGTATGAGAACTAATGATAATTCTCAAAAATGTACAGATGCTTTTTACAAAAAGAACAAACGTTTTATAAACAGAAAAGAAAGGAGTATCTAAAAAGGCAACACAAAACAGTGATACAGCATCAGGACTGAATTTGAGTCCTACCTTCTCTAAGCTGTGAACATGGACAAGTGCAGCCTGCAGAAGATGCATTTTTCTTATGTGCAGTGTGGAGGTCAAAATAGTTAGATTTCTGTAAAAATTAAACAAGATGATACATATTAGGTAACATATACCTAACACAACAAAATCAATACAATAAATCATAGCAGTTAATTCAATGCCTTTAACATACATTACTGCCAAATAATCTATTAATAAACGTAACCCAGTGAAACCTAAAATTTCCATTTATTTTTCTCTCAGAATATACTGTTAAAGATTGTTTTTCACAGACCATCAAGGATTTCAGAATCGTAAGAAGGTTTTCATTTTTAAGAAAGAGACATGAAAATTAATTTTCAGCACATCCTAATTTCTGACAACATAAAGAATTGAGAAGCAGTGGTCCGAGACAATTGCCTCCTTCTTAGTTTGCTCTTGAAAGGTCCCTCAGTTTTGGGTTTCTTCTGGAATCAGTAGGGTATAGTCACTATCTCCCTAAAACAACAGTTTATTATAGTCAGCATTGTGGTTTTTGGTACCAAAGAAAGCTTTGTGACCAGATCACCCTAAGTCACTCCGATATTTCAAACTGCCAAAGACTTTGTGGCTAAGAAGAATGGTCAAAGGCTTCTATAATTTAAGAGCAGGGATTCCCCCACACACACACTGGAGTGATTCAATGTGCCTTGTGTGTGCACATGTGTTCCAGTACAGATGGAGACTCAAATGACTATCAGACCCTTTGGTGTGAGTTCAAATTTCCTGAAGGTGTTGGAATGTCTGTAAAACATCAGATGCCCTTTTGCCTGCATTTTAAAAAATAAATATTTTTTTAATTCTCCAATGATTTGGCATTTTGCTTTATTTAGGGAAAGACTTGATAGTGTCTTGGAAAAATTGTTCACAAAAACAAGTTTTTGAGCTTCTGGCAAGTAACTGACTTCATATTGAGAAGTTTTATCTGATTTGTATAAAACTAAAAACCATTCTTTGTGTTTGTGTGTTCCCTCCCCCATCTAAAATCTTTATTCTTGGTTCAGTACTATATTTTGCAGAATTATGGGCATGCCACTGTCATCACTCTTTACAGTGTGTCTTTCCTACTTAAGTTTAAGATATATTTTTATGGAGACTTAGGCAATGTTATCAACGCAAATGCTAAGATTTTTTTTTTCCTAAGCTTTTTGATAATTTCAAAGTAAGTTTCTTTGATCTCTTAATTTTGTGCAAATCACATTTGTTAAAGTGAGAAGAAAAAAATTGCCCTACCACATTTGGCTTCAAATATTGAATTCTGTGGTCAGTGTCTTCCATCAGTGGCCCATGTATGTAAAGTAATGTCTGAGAATCAAAATGCTAAGAAAATGTGTAAAGAAGGGGATTTGGAATAGATATAATCTTACATTGATACCCTATATTTTCATTTCTAATCTGAAATCCCAAACCCAAAAATATTCATCAGTTAAACTGTTATTGCCAACTGACCTTATGTGCATATTTAGTGTTTGTATTACACACTTTGAAAAGCATAGAAAGGTTCTGTTTGCCGCAAATTATTTCCCAGCATAGGAATTATTGTTCCCTTTATTGTGGCAGAAATCATACCATTAGAGTTGTTCTAATGGATTCTAAACAAAGATTAAATCAATCCCCTTAGAATCCTGCTATGACAATAAAATACATGCTACTTTATCAATCAGCATAGGCTAGTTTATAGGATGGTAACAGACAACCTTATAAGAAAGGTTTTCTTTTTTCTGGTGCACATTACATCAAGAACTCTGTCCTTATCATTATTTTAAAAGAAAGGATTCCTAAGAGAGTCTTGAAGTAGCAATTGGGTGCTCAAACCTGTAGCAGTGATTTTTCAAATGTTGTGCTGGGGAAGGATCCTAGGTGTGCCACAAAAATTATTCAAGTATTCAAATATACTTACTGTACTTTCAATTGGAAGAAGTTCAAAGCACAGTAAGTATATTTTTTTCTTACTTTTTTTTAAATCAACATAATGTGTGTTATGGAAGTTTAATTATAGGTTCAAGTGCGCTATGAGATTTTATAAAAGTTTGAAAAAGACTGCCTAAAGAGATGCCTATCACTTCTGCCTTCAGCTCATTGACCAGTACTAGTCAGGTGATGCCATACAAATGGGCCACCAGTGCAGCCAATCTGCGCCTGAAGTTGGGGAACCTGAAAGCATTTGGCTAAGCACACTAATGACCACCAGCAGTTACCTTCCAGAAGGACTTCTGATGTTGAAAATAGCCTTTTCCTTCTTACCCAAGAGACTCTGCAGGGTAAGTGCTGGGTCAGCAGGGGGAAGGAGAGCAAGCCTCATTGGGTTGACTGGCTACATGGGATGAAAGCTGGAGGAGAGGACCCTGTTTATTTGGAAACAAAGAGGAGATGTAAGTGAATAATAAAAGATGGGGACCAAAATATATGCAACTTTCCTCATATCAATTTTGCTTAAAACTAAATTGTTGTAATTAGTATCTTTTATATAAATATAATGTATTTTAAAATCACATAAAATAATCAATATTGTTCATGAGAAGATTATCACGAATATCTGAAAAGTATTACTAATACTAAGTCACTCAGGTTTGTGACTGCAAGTTTCTAAGTATGTTTGAGTAATTGTATTATAAGTATTCCTAAGATTTACTAATGCAGTTAGTTATTTGCCAGAAAATCAATTTTCCTTTGAGTACTCTAAGCAGTGGCTGCATTTCAGTTCATCTGTTTCATTCTTAGATATCAATGACTTCATAATTAATTGCACTTTTATTTATAGCCTCTCTAGCCAGGAAACTACCCTGAATGCTATATAATTCACTACTTCTTGATTATGTCCCTCTTAAGTAGATAGTTAGGACCTCTGGCTCTTCTGGGTACAATGGACAGGTGCCCCAAATTTGTTCTGCCCACCTTGATCCTGCTCTGAGTAATTGCCCACACCTGGGGAGTAGGCAGCAGCCTTAAGAATCTACCAATCAGAACTTAGCATGCCAACTGCCAAAGAACGGAGAGAAGCCCTAGCTGAAGGCCAAACACCAGGAACCAACAAGTCTGGAAGACCTAAAACAGTGGTTCTCAACCTTCCTAATGCCACGACCCTTAAATACAGTTCCTGTGGGTAGCAACCCACGGGTTGAAAACTGCTGAAAAACAACCTTAAAGCCAAATATAATGTTGTTAACTGTCTATCAAAGTGGCTCCATGGTGCCCATGATGTCTGAAGAATGAGGAGGGCCCTTTCCAGACATTATGATAACAGGACCCCAGACCATAACCACAGTTATCTTTGTCTGTGGTGAATGTATCTCCCTTTGTAAACCTCTATCTTGCTCTTGGTCTGTAAACCTTCTTTCTCTACCTCAATGAACTGCATTGCCGGAACCTGACATCTCCAGAGCTAATTCCTTTTTATTACTAGGTATTTTTACATTGTATGGACTGTTGATGAACATTTGGATTGTTTAACATTTTAGGCACTACAAATAAAGACAATTTTGAATTTAAGTGCAAGTCCTTATATAAACATGTTTTTATTTTTCTTGGATATTTAATAGGAGTGGAATGATTAGATCATAGGAAGGTGGGTGTTTTACTTTTTAAGAAACAGCCAAACTGTTTTCCAAAGTTACTGTACTATTTTACACTCCTTTAAGCATTGTACAGAAGGTCTAGATGCTCCTTATTTTCACAAATACCGATGTAGCCAGCTTCTAATTTTAGCCATTCTAATATATGTGTAATGATATCTTTCTCATTATGGAGGTTGTTTAAATTTCTCTAACATGAGCATGTTTTTATATGTTTGCTCACCATTTGTAATCTTTCCTGAGGTGTCTGCTAAAATCTTTGGTTTATTTTTTGATTATCTGTTTTTTGTTATGACAAAACAAAAAATGTATACTATACTATATACAAAACAAAAAATACTATACTTTTGTTATAGTAACAAGTCTATATATTCTTGATACAAATCTTTGCCTGTTATATATGTTGTGAAGTTTCTACTAGGGAGTTATTTACCTTTCTTGTTCTTGCCTGTGGTTTTAGAGTGTAAAAAACTTTAAAGATAAAATTAATTGACATCTTCATTTAGTTATTATCTGTGCTAAAAGAAAGAGCTGTCTTCAAATTTGTAGCACATTCCTTCTGGTTCTAAGACATTAAGCATCATTGTTGGGCAGTTAGCTAGAGATGAGCAGGGCTCAGGAGAAGGAAAGGAGGAAGGAGGATGGGTAACGGATGTGGACAGGCTATTTTAGATTGGCTTGGATCAGGCTGACCTGGGCTATTACCTGAATGAGGCTGATTAAGACCTTGCAGGTGGATCATTATCAAGATCTTGCAGGTGGGTTGCTTTCAAGACCTTACAGGTGGGTTGTTTTGAGAAGAGAGTTAATTAAGATCCTGGGAGAATTCCCCAAAGCAGCTGATAGTCCTCAAAGTTGTGTATAAAACCCGAAACTGTGCTTTCCATGGAACCTGCAGTCACTAGGATGGGGCTCACTTGCTGTGTAAGTTGTTAGTAAATTCTTTTTCTTGCTAAAACTTTACTTGCTTTTTTTCAATTATTTTAGCAACTGCCAGGAGCCATGCGCTGCTCCAACATCATTAAGGCAGCAACAGTTCAAAACTAAAGATACTCATAGCAACCACCAACACAAACACAAGATCCATTTCCTTAGCACCTGAATTGTACCAAGCATTGTGCTTGGCTACTTGTGTAAGAAATACCTGAGACAGAGGCATTCTCCCTTCCAAAATTATACTTTTATCTCTGCCCATATCAGCTTATTTCTTGTAGCATTTTTTGATCACTCTGAGAGTTTAAAAAAGCAATGATTTGAAAAAGCACACATTTGTAAACATCCACTTTTGTGATTCTGGCTCTTCTAAATACTGTGTTAGTAAGACACAGATGTAGAACATGCAGGAGACCTCAATATTCAAAATCAAATCTCTTTTAATTTATCCCAGTTTTCAGGAATGGATTGAGCCAATGATATAGTATTACACAAAATAATAAGAGGAGTTATTTTTGTTTATTTTTTCTCAAAGGGTACTTAACATACATTTTAAATATTAAAGCAGACAGCATATTGAAGTATATTGTGAGAAAAATCATATGAATTGTTAAGGTAAGACATGATGTTTCTAGAAAATTTTGTTATGTATTATTTCAACCATACTCTCATGGCCCAGAGTTCTTTTTTTTCATTGGCATTTTTTCATTTTATTTCTTATTTATCAAAAACTTATAACTGAATTTCAAACCAGAGAATGTTTGATGTTCGAATCTTAAATGATGATAAAAAGTTACGCACAAACAGCATAAACTCTGGCTACAATATGATTAGTTAAATTTTTCAAGATAATGAGCTGAGATTAAATTTTTTAAAACAGGGAAGGTAGGGGGCAAAAGCAAAATGGCCAAATGGAGCCAGCTTTCCATAGAGGCTCCCATCTAGAAGGAGAGTTAAAGGACAGAAGTTTAGCAAGAAAGCCAATGGTGCAAATCTGAGCCAAGAGAGAAGGTTGAAGAACACACATCAACTCTGCTGAGATGAGCTGTGACCCCAAATATACAAACAAAAGATACTAACACCATTGCCAAGCGGACAGAAGTCCCTTCCCCCATGAGAACGGTTCGCAATATACTCCATACAAACAAGTGAGTGGAGTTCAAATATCCTCCCATTTTATCCCACGAGAGAGACCCTCTAAACACCGGACCGCCTTCCCCGACTAGGGTGCCATGGCACTCTCCTCCCACTCATAAAACTGGATACAACGGTATATATTCTCTACCTGCAATTTTGAACTCTAAGCACTCCCCTCCACTCTCACCCCAAGGTCTGGAAGCCTGTCCCATGTGGAGTCCAGACTCTTGGGCATTTTCTCGAGGGGCGTGGATGGGTTATTGCTGATCTGTGCTGATTCTCCAGCAGGGGAGAGAGGTTGAGAGGAAACCACACAGGAGTAGCAGTGCCCTCAAGGCACAGAACAGCAGCTGCAGAGGGAACAATAGAGCTCACAACCCTAGGGATATTTTGAAAGGACACTCCCAGTCTCTCTGGGCAACCAGAGTAAGCTGGGTATCTTCTACAGTGGCAGCCACTGGCAGAACAGATCTGGGATGGAAATGCAGGCCTCATGAGTAAAGGGTAGACCTGAGGCAGTACCAGCCTGGGCAGAGCAAGGGGACTAGAATATTCATGTGCAGAGACAGCAGATTCCCAGGGCAGGGCTGACGCAGAGAAGTGCTTCACTGAGTCTCAGGAACTGCAGCTGAGATTGGGCAGTGGTATAGACAGGGCAGAGTAACTCAAACAGCATCTGTATTCCTGGGACAGAAACAAATTCTGTGAAGTTGTTCTATTCTGTCAGCAATATCAATCAGGGGCAGGGCTGGAACTGAGTGAAACACCCCAGCCCTCATTAAGCACCTGAGATTGTCAGGCCTCACCTCCCCCTGCCGGATAGTGACAGAGAGTGGTAGCCTGGCAGAGGAGACATAGATCTCCCTGTGACTCAGGCAGGCACAAAATCCCTGGAGCATCTGCTCATTAGAGGGATCTGGATCAAAGCCCTGCAGGATTACCAGTGACTGGGTGTGACAGAGGTGCAAGGTGGGGAAGGAGACATCAACTTTCCCAGACTAATTTATTTGCTGGGTGGGTCCTTCTGAACTCATGGAGCACTAGAGTGAGTCATACTCATGCTGCAGGAGACCCTCGTTATCTATTTCCCCAGAGACCTTTTGAACTCTCCTACCTGAGATCAGTGCTGACTGGGACAATTGATTGGGACCTCTTGAACTGGGCCAACCACTTGGGGACTATCCAAAGTGGTACTGTGAGTGTGTGGTTGTGGAAAGGTTTGATTTTCCTTTTCCAATTGTTGCCTGTTGGGGGTGGGGTGACTTAATTGCTGCTATTTCTCCACAGTTCAGACTTCAACCCAGAGTAACTGATTCACTAGGGTAAGATAGAGACCAGCTGAAAATAAGACAGAACCACTAAGCCCCACCACACCAGGAAGGTCCCCAGTTTCTCAGGCCATAGCACTGTATGGGTCCTTGGCAAAGCTCTAGGGGAAAACATACAGACACCAGTCCCAGCTTTTGGGCAAAGGACTAACCAATCACTACTCCTGGAGCACCCAACACAACTACTCCTATCTGCTCATCTAGCCAAACAGTGTAAAATAATCATGGGCGGAATAAGCAGAAAAGCTCTAGTGACATGAATAACCAGAGTAGATCAACCCTCCCAAGGAACAATTTGGCAGACACAACTGAAGATCCCATTTGTAAACATATTGCTGAGATTTCAGAAACCGAATTCACAATTTGGATTGCAAATAAGATAAATAAAATAGAGGAAAAATTGGAAATACAAATTCAAGGAGCATTTCAAAAGTTGTCTCAAGAATTTAAGGAATTCAAAGACAAAATGACCAACGATTTTGACACATTGAGACAAGAATTTGCAGCCCTCAAAGATCTGAGAAATACACTAGAATCCTTCAGTAACAGAATGGAGCAAGCAGAAGAAAGGATCTCTGACGTTGAAGACAAAGCTTTCAAACCTTCCCAAACTCTAAAAGAGTAAGACAAATGGAGAGCAAAAATGTATCATTCTCTCAGAGCGCTCTGGGATAATTCAAAGAGTAGCAATATTCAACTGATAGGGATCCCTAAAGGCGATGAAGTGGCTTCACAAGGCACAGAGGCTCTTTTTCACAAGATCATGAAAGAGAACTTTCCAGACATGCAAAGAGATTCTGAAATTCATATAGGAGACAGTCTCAGAACCCTGCACGACTCGACCCAATAAGACATCCCCCAGGCACATCATAATTAACTTCACTAAAGTTAATATGAAGGAGAAAATTCTGAAATCAGCCAGATGCAAGAAAATCACATCCTGCAAGGGGAAAAATATTAGATTAACTGCAGATCTCTCTGCTGAAACTTTTCAAGCTAGAAGAGGGTGGTCATTAACTTTGTTTTTTTCTTTTCTACTTTTTTTTTTTTTTTTTTTTTTGTAGAGACCCCTTGGTAGAGTGCCGTGGTGTCATATAGCTCATAGCAACCTCCAACTCCTGGACTTAGGTGATTCTCTTGCCTCAGTCTCCTGAGTGGCTGAAACTACAGGTGCCCACCACAACCCCCAGCTATTTTGTTGTTTGCAGTTCAGTGGGGCCAGGTTTGAACACGCCACCCTCAGTATATGTGGCCATTGCCCTACTTGCTGAAGCACAGGTGCAATAATCTCCTGAAAAAAAAAATAACTTTCAACCCAGGAACCTGTATCCAGCTAAACTGAGTTTCATTTATGATGGAAAGATTAAATGACATTAATGACATTCACATGTTGAAGAAATTTGCCATAACTAAATCAACTCTCCAGGATATCCTCAGATTTATCCTCCATAATGACCAGCCAAATCCTCCACCACAAATGTAAACACACTCAGAAACTTTTGATCAAATTCCGATTTCCACAGTGGTGAAAGGATTAAAAATGTCCACCAAATTTTCGAACAACTCAATACCCAAAATTCCACCAGGCTTATCAATATTCTCAATTAATGTGAATGACTTAAAATGTCCTCTAAAGAGGCACAAGTTGGGTGACTGGACACAAAAACTCAGGCCAGATATCTACTGCATACAAGAATCTCATCTTACCTTAAAAGATGACTACAGACTCAGAGTGAAGCGATGGTCATCTATATTCCAGGCAAATGAAAAGCAGAAAAAAGCAGGTGTTGCAATTATATTCGCAGATGCAATAGCCTTTAAATCAACAAAAGTAAGAAAGGATAAGGAAGGACACTTCATATTTATCAAGGGTAATACTCAATATAATGAGATTTCAATTATTAACATTTATGTACCCAACTAGAATGTGTCTCAATTTATAAGAAAAACTTTAACAGACATGAGCAACTTGGTTTCCTCCAGCTCCATAGTGGTCAGAGATTTTAACACTCCTTTAGCAATGTTGGATAGATTCTCCAATAAGAAGCTAAGCAAAGAAATTTTATATTTAAACTTAACCATTCAACATTTGGATTTAACAGACATTTACAGAACATTTCATCCTAACAAAACTGAATACACATTCTTCTCATCAGCCCATGGAACATACTCCAAAATCTATCACATCTTAGGTCACAAATCTAACCTTAGCAAATTTAAAAGAATAGAAATTAGTCCTTGCATCTTCTCAGACCATCATGAAATATAAGTTAAACTCAGTAAGAACAGGAATCTGCATACTCGTACAAAAACATGGAAGCTAAATAACCTTATGCTGAATGATATATGGGTCATAGACAAGATTAAGAAAGAAATTACCAAATTTTTGGAACAAAATGACAATGAAGACATGAATTGTCAGAACCTCTGTGATACTGCAAAGGCAGTCATAAGAGGGAAATTTATAGCACTGCAAGCCTTCCTCAAGAGAACAGAAAGAGAGAAAGTTAACAACTTAATGAATGGGACATCTCAAACAACTGGAAAAGGAAGATCATTCCAATCCCAAAACCAACAGAAGAAAAGAAATAACAAAAATTAGAGCAGAATTAAATGATATTGAAAATAAAAGAATTATACAACAGATAAATAAATCAAAAAGTTGGTCTTTTGAAAAGGTCAATAAAATAGATAAACCTTTAGCTAACCTCACCAGGAAAAAAAGAGCAATATCTCTAATTTCATGAATTAGAAATGGTAAAGACAAAATCACAACAGACTCCTCAGAAATTAAAAAAATCCCTAACAAATATCACAAGAAACTTTATTCTCAGAAAAATGAAAATCTGAAGGAAATTGACCAATACTTGGAAGCAAGCCACCTTCCAAGACTCAGACAGAATGAAGTGGAAATGTTGAGCAGGCTGATACCAAGTTCTGATATAGCATCAACTATACAAAATCTCCCTAAAAAGAAAAGCCTGGGACCAGATGGCTTCACATCAAACCTTTAAAGAGGAACTAGTACCTATATTACACAACCTTTTCCAAAATATAGAAAAAGAAGGACCTTTAAAGAAGAACTAGTACCTGTATTACCCAACACATTCTATGAAGCAAACATCACCTTGATCCCTACACCAGGAAAAGATCCAACAAGAAAGAAAATTATAGACCAATATCAGTAATGAATATTGATGCAAAAATATTCAACAAGATCCTAACAAACAGAATCCAGCAACATGTCAAACAAATTATACACCATCACCAAGTGGGTTTTATCCCAGGGTCTCAAGGCCGGTTCCACATACATAAATCTATAAATACAATTTAGCACCTAAACAAATTAAACACCTAAACAATTGATACAGAACAAGCTTTTAATAATATCCAGTATCTCTTCATGATCAGGACACTTAAGAAAATTGATATAAAGGGATATTTCTTAAACTGATAGAGCAAACCCTCAGCAATATTGTACTGAATGGAGTAAAATTGAAATCATTTCCATGCAGGTCAGGAACCAGACAAGGTTGCCCATTGTATTCCCTGCTCTTTAACTTTGTAATGGAAGTTTTAGCCATTGCTATTAGGGAAGAAAAGGAGATCAAAAGTATCTATATAGGGTCAGAAGAGATCCAACCTTCACTCTTCGCAGATGATATGATAGTATATCTGGGAAACACCAGGGATTCTACCACAAAACTCATAGAAGTGATCAAGGAATACAGCAGTGTCTCAGGCTACAAAATCAACACTCATAAATCTGTAGCTTTTATGTATACCAACAATGGCCAAGCTGAAAAAACAGTCAAGGACTCTGTTCCATTCACAGTAGTGCCAAAGAAGATGAAATATTTGGGAGTTTACCTAACAAAGGACGTGAAAGATCTCTATGAAGAGAATTATGAAACTTCAAAAAAAGAAACAGCTGAAAATGAATAAATGGAAAATCATACCATGTTCATGGCTGGGAAGAATCAACATTGTTAAAATGTCCATACTACCCAAAGCAATATACAATTTTAATGTAATCCCTATTAAAGCTCCATTGTCATACTTTAAAGATCTTGAAAAAATAATACATCATTTTATATGGAATCAGAAAAAACCTTGAATAGCCAAGACATTACTCAAAAATAAAAGCAAAGCAAGAGGAATTTCACTACCAGACCTCAGACTATACTATAGTCAATAGTGATCAAAAACTGCTTGGTATTGGCACAAAAACAGAGAGGTAGATGTTTGGAACAAAATAGAGAACCAAGAGATGAACCCAGCTACCTACCGTTATTTGATATTTGTCAAGCCAATTAAAAACATTCAGTGGGGGAAAAGATTCCCTATTTGATAAATGGTGCTGGGTGAACTGGCTAGTAACCTGCAGAAGACCGAAACTAGACCCATAACGTTCACCATTAACTAAGATAGACTCTCACTGGATTAAAGACTTAAACTTAACACATAAAACTATAAAAATACTGGAAGAAAGTGCAGGGAAAACTCTTGAATAAATCGGCCTGGCCAAATAATTTATGAGGCTGACCCCTCAGGTAATTGAGTAGCATGAAAAATACACTCCTGGGACCTGATGAAACTAAAAAGCTTCTGTACCACCAAGAACACAGTAAGTAAAGCAACCAGACAACCCTCAGAATGGGAGAAGATATTTGCAGGTTATGCCTCCAACAAAGGTTTAATAACCAGAATTCACAGAGAACTCAAATGGATTAGCAAGAAAAGAACAAGTGATCCCATCTCAGGGTGGGCAAGGAACCTGAAGAGAAACTTCTCTGAAAAAGACAGGTGCACGGCCTACAGGCACATGAAAAAATGCTCATCATCCTTAATCATCAGAGAAATGTAAATCAAAACTACTTTGAGATAGCAACTAACCCCAGTAAGATTAGCCCACATCAGAAAATCCCCAAACTAGAGATGTTGGTGTGGATGTGAGGAAAAGGGAAAACTTCTACATTGCTGGTGGAAATGTTAATATATTCTTTTTTGAAAGATGTATTGCGAATACTTAAAGATCTAAAAATATACCTGTCACTTGATCCTATAATTCCTCTACTAGGTATATATCCAGAAGACCCCAAATCACATTATAACAAAGATATTAGCATCAGAATGTTTATTGCAGCACAATTCATAATTTCTAAGTCATGGAAGAAGCCCAAGTACCCATTGATCCACAAATGGATTAATAAATTGTGGTATATGTACACCATGGAATATTATGCAGCTTTAAAGAAAGATGGAGACCTTACCTCTTTCATGTTTGCATGGACAGAGCTGGAACATATTCTTCTTAGCAAAGTATCTCAAGAATGGAAGAAAAAGTATCCAATGTACTCAGTCCTACTATGCAACTAATCTATAGCTTTCATATGAAGGCTATACTCCAATTATAGCACAAGAATATGGGGAAAGGGGAAAGGGAGGGGAGTGGTGGGGGCAGGGTGGGGGAGAGAGGGTAATTGGTGGTATCACAGCTTTGGAGCATCTTAGAAGGGTACAGGTGAAACTTACTAAATGCAGAATATAAATGTCTAAACAAAAAAACTAAAAAAATGCCATGAAGGCTATGTAAACCAGTTTGATGAAAATATTTCAGATTGTATATGAAACCAACACATTGTACCTCATGATTAAATTAATGTACACAGCTATGATTTAATAAAAAATATTTTTAAAAAAGGGAAGGTAGAAAGTACAGCACAAGTATATATGTAAAATGTAAAAAAGCAAGTAGTAAAATATAGATTTAAACACAAACATGCAAGCAATATTGGTATAATTTATTCCAATCAAATTTAATGGATTGTAGGCTCTGTTAAAGTCAAAGATTTTCAGGCTAGGAGAGTCAGAAGATGGTGGCAGAGACAGTCCATAGCCCTTCTCTCTCCGGTCAGCAGGTGAGAGGGAGGGAGCTCTGGATCTTTCCCTGTGTGAATTATTGGAGTGGATGGGCAGCTGGAGATGCACAGCGAGTTGGTAAATTGTTGTGTATGAAATATAGTTCATAACCATGGAAACTGCTGTAAACCATTTCCCCCTGCCCAGCAGAGGGGCAGTCGGCCCCTCCCACAGGGAGGACAGCAAGTCGCAACTCACAAAACCTAATTGGAGAAAATTCCACTGAAGCGTGGATCTCAGAGTTTGATGACCAGAAAGGGGTGCTGCTAGGATCCACGGAGACCTGGGCCCAAGTGAGAGCCGATGGGATGGGACCCTGCCAGAAACATTTTGGAATGCCCAAAATAGCGAGCACCTTTTCCCCAGATCATTGGGAGGAGGTGATTTGTCAGTGCTAGCCCAGCTGGGGAATCCTGAGGTCTGACTAGGCCGGGGACGCTAGACTCTGGGTGTGGAAAAGACACTTTGAGTGGTGGAAGTTGGGAAAGAGGGCCCCCGACCACTTCAGCTGGAGAAAAAGCGGCAGGTCTAAGTGGCAGGACCATCCCCGAGGGAGCTCCCTCCCCTCCAGCCACAGCCTTGCGAGCCCCTTTCTTACAGCCACCGGGAGCCCCTCTCCCGCAGCTGCTGTGAGCTCCCCTCTCACAGCTGATTGCAGTTGCCGGATTGCGAGAGAGCGGGAGGGCAGAGCAGAGAGTTTTGGGACGAGTGGACTCGAGCTTCAAAGTTGGAGGTCGGATGGGAATGTCGTTTGCAGCTGAGCACCCAAAATAAAGCACCTTTTCCAACCCGTGGAGAAACTACAAAAATGGCAACTGGCCAATCAGTGTAGTTTCCATAGCAACAATATAATTGATAATTGGTTTATGTGTTTCATAGCCCTTTTACAAGTATATTAGCCCTTTTGCTCTCAATGTGATTGGTGTTGTAAATGTTTTCCTTGCCACCTTGATCCTTCAGTTCACCCCCTATCCTGGATTGGAATTCTAGAACTTCAACTCATCCACAATCCAGATTGTCTGCATTTACAATTGGTCTGGAACTCTTAAACTGTAAAGGCTGCAGTCACCACCCCAGTACCTAGGTGGAGGGCTGGTCAACCATAACCATAGAAGTTTCCAGTCTAATTTCACTGTCCTGCTCATATAGCTAAAAACTGAAAAACAAACACGGGGTGGAACCAGCGGAAAAACTCTGCCAACATGAAGAAACAGAACGGTGCAACTCCCCCCCAAAATGACAATCCATCCAATCCAGACTATCCCATCAACAAACAGATAGCGGAGATGTCTGAAATCGAATTTAGAATCTGGATTGCAAACAAGATTAATAAAATGGAAACAAATATGGAGGTAGAGATTATAGGATTAATTCAGAAGATGTCTCAAGAATTCAACCAATTCA
>CAUYON010085197.1:0-15693 GCA_963573935.1 Arctocebus calabarensis
GGGAGGGGTGGGGAAAGGAAGAGCAGAGAGAGGGAAGGAGTAAGGGGGGTGGGGTCTTGGGGTCTTGGTGTGTGCCACACCTTTTGGGGGCAAAACACGATTGTAAGAGGGTCTTTTCCTAACAAATGCAACCAGTGTAACGTGGTTTCTTGTACCCTCAATGAATCCCCAACAATAAAAAAAAAAAAAAAAAAAAAAAACCACATTGGTCCTTCATCTCATTCTCAGAGACTTGACAGATAATTCAGTCAACTAATTAAAATAAGTTGTGAATGTGAATTTCATTCCCTTCCCAGTGTTGTATGGTAAAACAAATGAGTTTTTCATACTACCTGGAAAGAGGAGAAACTATTGAGCAGGGGACATTCCTAGGGCAAATCAGATCACAAAGGTGTTTCCTTCAACATACCCTCAAGACTGGCCTGAACCAGTGATGCTTCCTAGACTCCTGTAATAAGAACAGAGACTTCACAATCAGGCTTCATTTTAATCTTGACTTCTGTTTACCAACTGTATGGTCTTGGACAAGCTACTTAACCTTCCCTACAGTTCTCAGTTTCCCCACTTGTAAAACTAAGATAGTGACAGTTTATACTGAAGGACTGTTGTGGGAATTAGGTATGCAAAGTGCCTGGAATATAAGTGCTCAATCAACATTTGGTATTATTGCAAATGGAAAGATGAGGAAGTATTTATATTTATAGTCATTTTTTTGTTTTGAAAATTTTGGTATTATTGCAAATAGAAAGATGAAGAAGTACTTATATTTATAGTCATTTTTTGTTTTGAAAATTTTGGTATTATTGCAAATGGAAAGATGAGGAAGTACTTATATTTATAGTCTTTTTTTGTTTTGAAAATTATGTTTTCGGGATGTGCCTAGTATAAATGACATATGGGAACAAAAGGACAAAAATATAATATTTGAAGTCAAGATTGACCCCAACAGATCTGAATCCTATAAACAACGTATCTGTACCATCTGCTGCATCACAGTTGAGAAAGCGCTGCTTAGATTTAGAGGATCTCTCAGCCAGACTGGAACCAGAGCATTAAATATAAAATAGCATGTCTGTTTTTCAAGTGTAATAAGTCCGAAAGTCTGTGGGCTGCTGCTGGCCATAGCTTCCAAAAGAATGCTAGTAAGCCTAGAAAGCAGACAGCTCTGACAAATGGACAAGTGCTCAAGAGATGTTTATTTACACAGACATCTTCTACACTGTAAATAAGACAATAAGAATGCACACTTCTTTGCAGCAGTCATAAAAGCTAGAATGGAGTTAGGTACTGTCTAGACGCCTTTGATCAAAAAACAGAGATTAGTGGTTGCTGAATTCACTAACACAATTTTCTTTCCTTTTCTCCAATTATTTCTATTTTCAACCTTCACTTTTAGGATTTAGTTACAGCATCTTGCACTGCTTAGTCAGCAGACATGTGCCATTTGGGGAATGCCATGATCCCCTTTTTCAAAATTAAATTTTGAAGCCAGAAGTGTCAAGTTTCATTTCTCATTTAATGTAATTCTATGAGATTTTACTCAGCATTATAAGACCAAGTCAGTTTCCACTGTTCGTCATATGTTTTCAAGCTTTAGGCATACACCGACTCAAGCCCAAGGTCTTACTATTAATTATTTTCCCAAGCACCACTCACGATTAACCGTTTTCAATTAGGTAAATACTCATTAAACATGGAGAGGTAATGAACATAAGGTTAAGTTAGGAGATTCAATATATGAAAATTAACAATGAGAAAGTATTATAGTGTAAATTATACCAAAACATCACTATAACACTTTTTAAAAATCATTAAGTGTTTCTCAAGAAAATAATCAATGTCCAGTGCCACACTGGCAGGGATTTTCTCTTACTAATGTTTTAGTCTTACCTAATGTTATATTTCCTACATGTCAGAATTTAATAACAGATTCTCCATCTTAGATGGCTATGCATTTGCTATTTTCTGCAGTGTCAGAGAACCTCTTTCATTTTAAGACAATCTCAAATATAGGACTTCCCAAGAACGTGAACCCAGAGAGCAGTTTTACAGATAGATTCTGTGTATTTGCCTGTATGCCAGGGAAATGGGGTAAAAAGCGGCAACCTTGCGTAATCTTTCTCATTAAACTGTTTTGCTAATCCCTTTCCTCCAAAGCTCCTGGCCAGTGAATGTTCTGATAATACCCTCTCTCCTTAAACCTGGCCTTATTTGCCACAGATAACTGGTCATGCCTTCATAGAGAGATGGTTTCTATCTGTTGCTGAAAGCAAGCAACTTCCTCAACTCAATCCCAGCTGCTTACAGAATGTAATCTGAGACTCATGAGGAACAGAGACCCTAAAAACATGAGAGGTGTTTGTAAAGAAGACCCCCTAGCTGCAGTAAACTTTTCCATAAGACCTCATACTCTCCTTTATTCTTCTTCCTTTGTAATTTTTCCCCCCTTATAACTTTATATCATTAACATTCTAAAGATTATATTTGTTCTTTTTTTTTTTTTTGACTCACAGAAATTTCCTGTGTTTAACAAAATTATTTGTTCTCCCAAACAACCTGGTAGTTTTCTCTTAGTCTAGACAATTGTATTTTACACTGTGAACTGGGATATCATTTGTTTAAAGATAGGTTTATTCTCTGTTTAACATTTATGTAGCAGCCTCTTCCTTAGAAGGGAATCTGGTTTGGGTACAGCTTTCTAAGAGGAAATACAACTGTTTTGGGGGGGAGGGAATGATTGTCTCAAAATCTGAGAAGCACATATTTGCCTGATGTATGCATGGAAGATAAACTGGAACACTTTGCACAAGATGAAGGCTCATAGAAACATTTTAGTATAATGAATTATTAGAAGCTTTAGACAATTATGAAATATTTTTATTTATTCTTTTGAGAAAATACTCAGATGTACTGAATGCTTAAAAATATTCACATGTGCTACTTAATAAGTCATTTGACTAGAATATAACTTTACTAAAAATATTTTTCTAATTCTGGAAAAAATAAAATCTGAAGATAGTATTCACATTAGTAACAAAATTACCAAATTTTAAAATTGGGCTTGAATTTAATTTAAAATGCTATTTCCATTGTTCCTGATTTCTAACAGGAACTTCTCTAGATGGAAGTATCTAAGTCACCAACCTCCCGGCTCAGGATTCTAACAACGGAGATCTACTAAGAATTTCTTTCCCCAACATCATGTGGGAAAGAGAAGGAAAAGCTGATTTTGGTTAACAAAAAAAAAAAGTGTTAACTTTCATTGTCACTTAAAAGAAAAAATCATCTGGTATTTGGCAACAGTGTTTAAAATATCTGAGTTTGGTACTACTTTGCATTTAGCCATTATTTACCTTTTTAAAAACTGGCTTTAAAACTATTTTATTCCATTTTCCCTTAATTTTGGAGTCAAAATGTATTTCAAGAAAAATGAAATCCATATGTGCCTACTTTATTCCTCTTCTTTAACATTTTGTCTTAGAAGATCATCTGGCTTCTAAAAAGCCTTATTAATCCATTTCCAGATTTTGTCTTCTGCTTACTAAATTGTGTTTGACCAATAATTCTTCAAACATGAATTTAGAAAACTAAGAATTTATTATGCTCCTGAACACTTTGATCTTAAAGAAATACTTGAATGAATGACTGAATGAATGACAAGCAGGAACAATTCTAAGCCATCCAGATAACACTTAAATAGTTTTTTTAAACTCTATCAGTACACTGTGATTGAAAATTTTATCCCAGTTGCAGGAATAACTTCATTTATTCCTTTAATAACTTCTTTCTCCTTCATTCCTTCAATTAATCTGGCGCATATATATGTAATTTTCATAAATTTTTAGGCTATATTATAGACTCCCATAAGCTCTATTTTTAAAAGGTAAATCTTTCCAGGCTTTGAAATAATGCGCATGTTTACTGAAAGTATGGAAGATTGGCAAAACGAAGCTTACCATTTAAAATCGGAACACAATAGAAAAAGACATAGGGACTGGTCACATATGGAATGTGATCCTACAACTCTAATAACAGGTATTATCTACTAATTAAGAACTTCTGGATTTGTTTTAATTTAACTTCTCAACATGTTATTTAGGATATTGCATCCTCGTTTATAAGTGAAACATGTTTGTAATATCCCTTTATAACAATATATTTTCTCCAATTTCAATATCAGGTGTTTCCACAGCAAGTAGAATGATATTGAAATATTTCTTCTTTTTTTATTGTTTATAAGATTTCTGGAATTGCTTGTCTTGTAAAATCATTGTGGTCTATGAGTTTATGATCGTATGAACTTTGTTATTTCATTTAATTCATTGCTTAATTACTGTTTTCCCATGAATCATTATACTGTGTTTAATATGTTAGCATAGTAGTATTCCCAGATAGTTTTTTGTTTGTTGGGAGGTTGGGCTTTGGAGGGGCAGAGTTAATACTTTGCATGAAATATCTTACTTTATAACAGTGAAAAAAATATTTTAATTAAAAAGGACTAATGACTTGTGTTTAGCTTGGGCATATGACTCAAATAAGATTCAAGTATGTAGGAGAGATTTAGTAAGTCTCTTCCATGAACAAAGCATGTTTAGAACTTAAAGGTAGCTTTGTAGATTCTATGCTGAACAAGTTCATGTCAATTATATGGTTCATATTTACTCTCTGGATAAGAAAGGCTTTGCAATGATCCATTAAATTTTATCTTGATGTTGTAAAGGAAAAAAAAACTTATCATGTGCCAAGCATTGTGTTCTATGTACCATAAACATTATTTTATTTAATTCTCATTTAAAAAAAAACCCTAAGAGGGAGATAATACATTTACCCCAATTTGCAGATCTGAAAACTAAATTTTAAATAGCTTGCCCCAGTTTACATAATTGATAGGGTGAGCCATGGTTTGAACCCCAGAACCATGTGTTTCTAACACTCTTACCCATTAGCATTTCTAAGTGTGGGGACAGCCTTCAAAATCACAGAATGGGTTATGACTGCAAATATCTGTCACTTTCCCCATATGGAATTTAACTCAACTCACCCTGCCTTTTGGACTATTGCTTCCTCCCTTTTCCTGTGGGCTGTTTTTAGGTTGCCAAGGCAAGTAAGTAAGAGACTAATGCCAAGGCTCCTGTAAAACATAATGCTGCAAGGGTAAGTCTAATCTGAATCCAGGTAATATGCAGGCAATATAGGAATATTCCTAGGGAACCACAGAAGTCAAATATAGTTTATCAACTAAGATCACTTTTTAACTGACAAAGTTATAAGTAAAAATATAACTGTTCAACGAGCACATTATCGAAATAAAAAGAATAAAGCCCTTTCTCATGACAGAAATCATGATTTGAGAGCGCCAGGTGTATAGATCCTTATCTAGGTGGAAGGTAGAGGGAGAGGACACCATTCTTTCCTGTGTGTGTCTGCTGAATATCTTTTTAATTTCAGAATATTCTGGTGGTACAAATGTTGTGGTTACATGAATTGCTTTTGTCCAGTTTGAGTCAAAGTTTTAAGTGTCCTCCTCACCTGAATAGTGTACTTTGTGCCCATCAGGTGTAATCCCTCCCACCTGCTTGCTTTCCATTGAGTTTTACTGCCAAATGCACACATGGATGTTGATTAATTCATTCCAATTTCATAGTGAGTACATGTGGGATTTGTTTTTCTATTCCCAGGAAACTTTATTTAGAAGAACAGGCTCCAGTTCTGTTCAGGTTTTAGTTCACCTTTTTTATGGCTGAATAGTACTCCATAGTGTGTGTGTGTGTGTGTGTGTGTGTGTGTGTGTGTGTACCACATTTTATTAATCCACTCACATACTGATGGACACTTGGGTTGGTTCCACATCTTTGTGGTTGTGAACTGCGCCACAATAAACATTAAAGTGTACACAACACCCTTCTTTTCTCAAGAGACACATTGAGATTGTTATTTCTACTCCACAACTACTGCAATTTCATTTCTCCAGACTGAAAGTGAATACCTGATGATTATGAGATAAAAGTAGCCAATTTATGGAAAAAGTGTGTATGCTCAAATAAAATGTAGCTCAAAAGATAGGTTCTCAGGCTGGTTTTGTGGTTTATACAGGCACCTTGTCAAGGGAGATTTATATCCTTTTCTTTTTACATGTCTTAATTCCACTTACATTTTCAGTTTCTCCACAGAAAGAATAAGCAATAAAACCAATATAAATCCTCCCCAAATGGTGCCTCCCACATGGTAATTGCTCAGTAAGTCACAATCTGAGAAGTTTTCCACACTCTCAGGACAGTTTTTGATGCTCTTTAAAATGTAACCTGAAGGATACAGGCAGGGCACAGTGAAAGCACAGAGAGCCCAGCTGCTAAGAGTTAACCCAGGGTCATTGTTGGGAGGGCTCTGGGGAGCTGGGTGAAGAATGACTAATGTTTTCTGCTTTTTTTTTTTTTTTGAGACAGAGCCTCAAGCTGTCACCCTGGATAGAGTGCTGTGGCATCGCAGCTCACAGCAACCTCTAATTCCTGGGCTCAAGCGAGTCTCTTGCCTCTGCCTCCCAAGTAGCTGGGACTATAGGCGCCCACCACAATGCCTGGCCGTTTTTTGTTTGCAGCCGTCATTGTTGTTTGGCAGCCTGGGGGCTGGATTCGAACCCTCCAGCTCAGGTGTACGTGGCTGTCGCCTCAACCCACTGAGCCACAGGTGCCAAGCCAAATCTTTTCTTCTTAACCCCCCATTAGAATGTGCCATAATCAGATTGTTGTATCTTGTTTTTCTTTCACACATGCAATACTGTCTTCAAAAATAGATTTAATATATACTACATTTGGTATCTTTTTATCCTGAACCAAAGTTTTTAAGACCAGCTGATACTGGACTTGTTTTAAGTATAGATAATTGCAGGCCCAAAATTTGTCTTCAGGTTTGACTTAGGCAATATTTTGAAATAAGAAAATAATAAAGCCAGTCCATATGCCTGCTAGATGCCGACAGTGGAATATTATTCAGCCATGAAAAGGAATAAAGCACTGACGCGTGCTACAATATAGATTCTCAAAATTGTTATGTTAAATCAAAGAAGCCAGACATAAAAAGTCACATATGGTAGTATTCAATTTACACAAAATATCCCAAATAGATAAATCCAAAGAAACAGAAAGCATATTGGTAGCTGCCAAGGCCTCCTGGGAGAGGGAAAAGGAAACTGACAGCTCAATGGATATGCAGTTTTCTTTTTTTTTTTTTTAGATTTCACTACATAAAATTTATTTTATTTTTTGCAGTTTTCTTTTGAAACAATGAAAATACTTCAGCCTTAGATAGAGGTGATGGTTGTTGAACACTGTGAATGTACCAAGTACCAATGAATTGTTGTTTTTAAAATACTTAATTTTATGTTGTATGGATTTCACTTCAATTCAAAAAACAAAAAGTTTGTATGACACCTATAGTGTCTATAGCCCAAGGTACTATCGAAGCAGAAAGAAGAGAGTCTGACTCAGCCAGGGAAACTCTTTGGAGAAGTCGACATCTAAGCCAAGACCTGAAAGACAGTAAAATTTTAGCTAAAGACAGAAGAGGGAAGAAGAAAAGAAAAGAAAAATATCCCAGGAAGATGTTGTATGTATGATGGTACAGGGGGGTAAGGAGAAATTCTCCCTGTCTCCCATAATTTCACTGAAAGATTAATTCATATTAAGGCAGATTAATAAGAGGAAGATTCATGGGGAGAATAATGGAGTGATTGCCCAATACCCCAATGAGATCCAGATATTTCTATACCAGTTTTTACAGGGGAGGTGGTGATGAGGAATGTAGGTAATTTTGTTTAGGGACAATAAATGATTGCCAGGGAGGATGAATAAATACTTGGGAGAATGAATGAATGGGGGAAAACAGATTGACTTATAAATTAACCTGAGATATATATTTTTTTAGAGTATTACAGAAGTGCACACATTTTGGTCACATAATTTGCATCGGTACATTTTAAGTGGATGTTGTAAGTATCCCTTCACCTAGAACAGAGAGGCAGGTACTGCAATGCACAATATTGAGATAACAGGGAGAGGGAGGGAAGCCGATTGCTGCATTGATGGGTCAGCCTGGTTTGTATAGGTAAGGGAAAGCCCTTTACAATGCCTTTTGAAATATTCTTTATACCAATGAGTCATAATTTGGGGTGAAATGTCCTGAGCTCCTTCAATCATTTAATAACACTACTTTTTTTCGATTTTTTTTTATTCCCATAAAATCAAAGCAACAAACATAGATTAGTCATCCACTATTAGTGGGGAATCATAATAGGTGCTGAGAGAAACATAGGCAAAACATGCGTGATCTTACAAGAAAAACAAAACTAGCATGCATTGAGCACTTAATGCATAATGGATATTTTACATTTATTATCTCAATCCATCCTTTCAGTAGACCTAACAGATGAGTATCTTTAACCCTATCTTACATATAAGAACACCTAAGTTTAGATAAGTCAGGTAACTTGCCCAATATTACACAGCTTGCAAATGGAAGAGACAGGATTCGAACCAAGTGTATCTGATTTTAGAGCCTCAGTTCTTGCCACCAAAGCAGAGTGTTGATTATAAAGGATATAATCATAGCTGTTTAAAGTTAATTAACTGTTGAGATCTAGAGAAGAGATGTCACAAAGTACAGCAAGATGCTTCCTATCAGGGGCAAAGTACATGGAAAGAACAGAGACCAGACCTGGAGAGAAACAGCTGCCTCAGAAGGAAAAGTCTTAGAAATCACTTCTTTCTGAAACTCTTCTGCGTTCCACACCACACCACACCAAGTCAGAGGTGCCTCCTTCCTATAACATGCACTTACCAGAGTATGTGTTCATTGTTTGCTTTTGTATTTTTATCCATATTCTAGTTCCATATTAGCTTTGGGTAAATTATACAGAGTTGTATAACTCTGTATGCTTCAATTTATATATCTAAAAAGCTGGAATAATAATAATCATGGTGTGGGTTAAACAAATTTAAATATACAAATGACTTAACTGTCTAGAATACAGTAAGCACTCAATAACTGTTTTTGTTGTTGTATTATTATTACTATTGCCCTTGCCAGGAAGGACCATAACTTTTTTTTTTTAATCTCCAGATCTTAGCACAAATCTGGAACACAGTTGATAAATGGAAAGTTTTGAGTCAAAGTGATTATAAATCCTATGTGCTATTGATTACTAGGATTTTCATGACCTAGGCTATGATATCCCTTAGAATCTTGTTCTTTTTTCTTTTTTTGTAAACCCTTTGACAACTATGACATTGAGATTGTGAGCCCTCAAATACTACAGAACACCTGCTTTCCGGCAGCCTCAGCACTGGAGATACAGGATTCTCTAAATAGCAAAGACCGAAATTTAGTCCAAGTAGTTGACTCATCATTCAAGTTAGACAGTAAAATAAATAGGAATGTGTCCAGCCACAAGAGAAATACCTGTGTCATGTCAAAGTTTTGGCTAACATTACAAAAAAAACCCACATTGTTATTCATGTACAAAACAAACTGGATCCATTAACTCAGCACAGAAGCTCTTTTTGGCTCCGGAAAAGCTGGCACCCAAACACGTTTTGTAGTCACACTGTCAAAAAAACCTGTCTGATACATTTTAACATCCTTCCTTGTTTTCTTTCAGACATATTTCAGTAATTGCCTGTCTGCAGGTATAAGATGCTTGCAGGAAGTGATTAATCTTTCATGAGACTATTCTACTATTTCTTAATTCAATACAATAAGAGCTTGAAGGAACAGGCATCCTCATGTCAGCGCATGCTTCAAGGAAAGGAAATTTTAATGGGTGATAAGTCTGATCACATGATAGCAGCTGATAATGAAATCTCCTCCCTTAAAGAAAGCAACATAACAGGGCAGAACCATCCCCTGGAAAAAAAGGCACACCGCTAAACTTAAAACCCAATTCTTTTTTTTCTTCCCTGTGTAGGAGGCCAGATGGGATCCTTAGACATCATGAAACACTACAGCTGGAAGCTGAATGGTTGATCTATACCCCTCGCCCCCCACATGTAGATACTGGAGATGAGAAAGGCTCTTGTTTGCTGTATGAAGCAGGTGTGGTCAGACTAAATGGGGAGAAGATGTCCAGCTGGAAGAACCCATCAGCCAGCTGCCCAGGGCAGTCTGCTTAGATAAATACCACCTGTTACTAAACATCTAAAGAAAAATCAGTCATATCCCAGGAACCTGCTGATTCTCTGTCTATTGTGTTGAGGCCTTTGTGTCTTTCAACATCACAAATCTCATGTGTGTCTCAGAAAAATGGTTATATTCACTGAGCTTAATTTGATTCTGGACAATGACAAAAGCTTTTTGAGCATTAGGTTAAAGTATTTTCTGGAGGTTGGGAGTACATGAAAGAAAATAAGACCCCAAGAGCCACCTTTTAACGTGACAATCTCATGTCCTTTGGAGTATGGCCATCTTGAAAGATAGTGCGTGGCCCCATCTTCTATACCCTATTCCATCTCTCCCACTGCTCCCCAGCAGGACCAATCTCTTCCTGAGCACTGAATATGGTTAAATGCATGCACACAAGCATATGCACATACACAGAACACATAATCACTCTTTGTTCATGCTGTTCCCATGCTGGAAAGGTCTCCTGAATTTTTCAAATCCCATTCTTCAAGACCCAAATTAAACCGTTCCTCCTGGAGTCTTCCCTACAAATGTTAGCCCAATATATCTTTCTCTAAACTAGTATAGTACTAACAACTTACACTGTATTTTTGGCATTTTAACCTGTTGCTTTCAACTGTTGCCCCAAGTAAATCTCTTCTCTCCATAAAACCCATCTCCCTGTAAACTAACAATCATTCAACACAAAATTATAAATATGGCAAGTCAACAAATGTGTTCTAAACTGAAATAATGATGACCTCAAAGTTATTTTAGGACAGTGGAAAGACAAAATGCTAGATTTAGCATTCCCACTAGAATAGGCCTTTAATAAATTTGCTTCAAAGCTACTAGCAGTCAATGTGCTGGAAGCCCTAGATGTGTAGCCAGAAGAACTGAGAAGGAATCCTGGCTCTTCTACTTATTAAGTTTATGATATTAGTTATTTTAATAGTACAAGTAAGTGTCCTCATTTATAAAATGCAACCAGCGATAAGAAAATCAGGGAGCTATTGGAAAGCCCCAATGAGGCAACTTACAACCCATCCCCAAAGTCATGCTTCATTGGTTCCTTTGTGAATTCCACAGTTCCCTCAACATCAAACTAATTAAAACAAAATGACATATTATTCTATGCTGATTTTAAGCTTCATAAACTTGATCATCACAATCATTGGAGGAACCTTATTAAACTACAGATTGCTGGCTCCCAATTTTGGAGATTCTGACTCAGTAGTTCTGGGTAGCCCCACATGAACCTAACAATTAGTCAATTTAATTCAATTAGAAACTATTGAATCAAACTATTTTTCTTCACATTTTTTTGCCCTGTGACTGATTAGTGAATAGTTATTGAAGTTGTGGGCTTTAAAAAACATATTTAAATGCTAATAAACCCATTGATAATGGTATACGGTGCTTTTCAACTTAAAAACAGGCTTTATCTCCTAACTTGTTTCTATAATTAAGATCTATATAGTTACACACAGAGAGACATACCCAATATCCAGGAAGTTAGTGTGGGTTATATGTGTGTGTGTGTGTGAGTGAGAATTTCCTGGAGGTATGTGCCGTAATTACCCAGTATTCCGGAACCTCTCATATATCAATTTATCTCTGTAATCTGATCATTTGCTGCAGTTAGGGTATGTTTCATTTCTATTCCTCCACAAAGTTCACTCATGTTTGTAAAATAATTACTTCAACTAGGAAATAAGACAGTACATTTCAAAAGGAGTGGAAAAGTGATATACCAAGAAAAAAGAAAATCCTAAGTGTTTGAAATTTACTTTTTAAAGAAGCAACTTTAGGCACTTTTCTACCCTAAAATCTGCCTGGATCAGGGAGCTTTGAGCTAGAAATACAGGCATTTATAAGAAAGCCCTCAATCCAGGGCACTTTGTCCCCCAGTTGGGAAGGGATCAAGGCAATCAACAGTGGTTTAGACTAAACAGGAAGAAAACCAGCTCAATTAATGGGACAGACAAGGGAATGGTCATCCCATTTAAAAACAATGAAAGTTTGAAAAAAATTCAATTGCTGATAGTTAGCTAATACATGCAGATATATAATTACATCTTCTATCCCTTTCAAATGTGTGCAGTAAATTCATAAGATATACAATCATTGTATTTTATCTATGTTCTCCCACAAAGAATTCATGAAAATTGACTCAATCTCTTTATTAAAGTCATCCAGACAGGGTTGTGGCACAGAGAAAAACCAAGCTTCCCTTTGCCTGAGCCCCTCCAAAGTAAGGAAAGTCACTAACTCTCTCACAGGAGCAGATTGTTTCAACTTAATTGAATGAAGTAAACTTGGGGAAATACCTGACATTGCCAACTTGACCTCTGCTAAGCCTTTTGAACTTCAATCACTGTCCTCCAACACAAAGCCTTCTCTTAGGCTTTCAGCTATTTCCCCTGATTGCACAGGTAGCTTATCTTAAGGATTCCATGGTTTCAGTTATCATTTCTGACCTGATTGTAAGACAAGTATTATTTCCTTACTAGGTTTTTATAACTAAGCCTGCAGAGGTATTTGCTGGTTCGAATGAGAAAAGAGCATCTCATTTCAGTCTGTAACTCACCAAGACCTGATAACTTATTCTAAAGATGAAAACAAAAAAGGATTCTAATTTATTAGAACACTAGTGAAAAAGCTCAAATGAATTAGCACTAATTAGAAAGTTTACAAAATCATAATCTTCGGTTTTTTATATAAATTTCAAAATTAAAATATAATTTGTAACATGAGCAATAGAGATGAATATTATTCCCAATAACAAAGTACAGATGGTAAAAACAAAACAGATTGAATTTCTCTAACAAGCTGAATTACTTATTCTTCATCTTGTTCCCTTCCAGGAGTACCAAAAATTGAGGTTTAAGTTTGAAATGTTTTGAATAAATTGCCCTTCTTGGCAAATGAAAGGTGCTTAAAAGCTGAGGTTAAGAATGTGAATGATGAGTTCAGTCCTAACTTAACAACTGTCTTATTCTTAACTCTAGATTACATGTACCTTTTAGAAATATAACAAACAAATTTAAAATATATAAAAACATTTAGAATTCATCCAATTCTTTACTACAAGATAAAACAAATATAATTTTCTCTCAGTGGCTTGTCAGTGATTAAACAGATTGCTAGCAGCTGGTGCCAGCTAACATGTGGGAAAAACATACTTTCATACATTATGGGAAAACAAATTAGCACAAATTTTTGTGGAAAGTGATTTGCTTGGTATTATCTATGGAAATTTGAAATGTGCATACCTTGCAAGGCTGTTTGCTGAAGAACTTTTATAACAGCAAAAGGGAAGGAAAATTTGAAGAGGGAATGATTTGATAGTAACAATACTATCAGACTAGTATCAATTCATAAATTAGAATCCTTTTTTGTTTTCATCTTTAGAATAAGTTATCAGGTCTTGGTGAGTTTATAGTATCAGGTGATACTAAAAGGCTAGAAAGTAACAATACTCAGCTATTCAAAAGCTAGAAAGTCCTAGGGCCCAGAAAAATGTCCATAGTACATTTTGAATAAATCAAATTCAAAATATATTCTAGCTCTTCATCCCTAATCAACAGAGAAATTCAAATCAAAACCACCCAGGATATCACCTAACCCCAGTGACAACAGCCCACATCACAAAGTCCCAAAGCTGCAGATGCTGGCACATATGTGGAGAGAAGGGAATATATCTACACTGTTGCTGGAACTGTGCAGCCCATATAGCCTATGGCTAGGAGGAGTGAGAGTTATAAGAAATACCTGTACAGCTCAATAATGGAACATCTTGATGAAAAGGACATGGAGAGGGATTTAGCTCTCCTAACAAGCATGAGAGCTCATGAGATGAGAGCAATGGTGAATTGGCAGTCTCTACATCTGTGGTGTTGAGAGGCACGAGATCAGCCTTATATTAGGCTGGAGGAGAAGGCAGTCAGGAGCATGCGCATTCTATCACGGACCCGCTTACTCTGACTCTGTCTCCTCTCCTGCCTGCAGAAGGTCTCTCTGCTGAAGATTACCAAGCTCTACTAAAGACTAAGATCTTTCTATTCTAAGACTGCTTTTCTCTCTCCCTCTCTCTCTCTCTCTCTCTCTCTCTCTCTCTCCCCTAGTAAAGTACATAGCCCTCAGGCACCTAAGAGAAATTGTTCCTAAGCAAGGTAGCTTAGCAGTCCACATCTGGAACCTAGTTAAGCTGGGCCCAAGATCTGGCCAGTCCTGGGCCCTGACAAGCGGTGGCAGCAGTGGGCTGGACAGGACTGCAAACTAATACAGCCCCTTTGGAAAGAAGTGTGAAGAATCCTTAAAGAATTCAAAATGTAACTTCCATTTAATCCTGCAATCTACCCAGAAGAAAAAAATCATTTTATCACAGAATGTTTGCACTACACTGTTTATCACAGCTCAATTTACAATCACCAAGACGTGGAAACAACTTAAGTGCTCTTCAACCCAGGAATGGATTAACAAACTGGGGTTATATGTATACCATGGAATACTATTCAACCATGAAAAGGTAGAAACTTTACATGTTTTCTATTAACCTGGATGAAGTTAAAACACATTCTTCTTAGTAAAGTGTCAAAAGAATGGAAAAGCAAGTATTCAATGTCTCAAGAGTACTAATATAAAGCCAGTAGACAAACCAATACATGCCCACTCAAAAGAAAAACTCAACTGAATTCAAGTGGGTGAGAGGGGATTGGTGTCTCCCACCTAAAGGACACAAGCTAAGGGTACATGGCCCACCTCCTGGGTGCAAGACACAACTACAGCAGGAACTTTACCTAACAAATGCAAACATTGTAACATAATCATTCGTACTTCATATTAATACTAAATTTAAACATATATATATATACTTGAGGTAAATATATTTAATAACACTCTAATTTAGGATACCAAATGTATATCTCAGTGCCCATATAAAGTATAAACTGAAGTTAAATCAGGAACCAGGCAAGGTTGCCCATTGTCTCCTCTGCTCTGCAACATTGTAATGGAAGTTTTAGCCATTGCAATCAGGGAAGAAAAGGCGATCAAGGGCATCCACATAGGGTCAGAAGAGATTAAACTTTCACTCTTCTCAGATGATATGATTGTATACCTGGAAAACACCAGGGATTCTACTACAAAACTGTTAGAAGTGATCAAGGAATACAGCAATGTCTCAGGCTACAAAATCAACACCCATAAATCTGTAGCCTTTATTTATACCAACAATAGCCAAGCCGAGAAAACAGTCAAGGACTCTATTCCTTTCACAGTAGTGCCAAAGAACATGAAATATTTGGGAGTCTACCTAAGAAAGGATGTGAAAGATCTCTATAAAGAGAACTATTAAACTTTAAGAAAAGAAATAGCTGAAAATGTTAAGTAATGGATGGAGTAACAGCTTCCTTGCGGCTGGGCACAGTGAGACTGGGGAGAGAGGACTTCAGGCATCTCTGCCAGGCGGGATCTGCCCAGAAACTTCCCTTTGGGGACACAGGGAGACAGCGTGAGGCTTCTGGACACCCTGAGGAA
>CAUYON010085198.1:0-44755 GCA_963573935.1 Arctocebus calabarensis
AGGATGAGGCGCCAGCCACGTACACCTGAGCTGGTGGGTTCGAATCCAGCCTGGGCTCGCCAAACAACAATGACAGCTACAACCAAAAAATGGCCAGGCATTGTGGTGGGCACCTGTAGTCCCAGCTACTTGGGAGGCAGAGGCAAGAGACTCGCTTGACCTCAGGAATTGGAGGTTGCTGTTAGCTGTGATGCCACGGCACTCTATCCAGGGTGACAGCTTGAGGCTCTGTCTCAAAAAAAAACGCCCATATTTGACAGACCCACAGCTAGTGCCATACTGACTAGTGAAAAAAAAAAGTCTAAGATCTGAAACATGGCAAGGATACCCACATTCACCACTGTTATTCTACATAGTACAGAAAGTTCTAACCAGAGCAATCATATAGCAGAAAGAAATGAAGGGTATCAAAATTGAAAAGGAAGAAGTCAGGTTACCTTGTTTGCAGGCAATATGATCTTATAGCTAGAGAAATCTAAAGACTCCATCCAAAAACTATTAGAAATAATAAACAAATTTAGTAAAATTGCAGGATATAAAATCAACATACCTAAATGAGTGGCATTTCTACATGGTAACAGTAAATAACCTGAACATGAGATCAACAAATGAATCCCATTTGTAATAGCTATGAATAAAGTAAGATACCTAGGAATAAACTTAACCAAAGAAGTGAAAGACCTCATTAATGAAAACTATAAGATACTGATGAAAGAAGTGGAATAGGAAATTTTAAAAAGGAGACATATTACATGTTTGAAAATTAGAAGAATCAATATTTTTTAAATGTCCATACTACTCAAAGCAACCTATAGAGTCAATGTAATGTCCATCAAAATACCAACGACCTTTTTCACAGAAATAGAAAACATAATCCTAAATTTATATGGAACCATAAAAGACCCTGAATAGCCAAAGCCATCCTGAGTAAAAAGAATAAAAGTGAATGAATCACATTACCTAACTTCAAATTATACTGTAGAGCTGTAGTAACCAAAACAGCATGGTACTGGTATAAAAACAGACTCATAGACCTATATAACAAGAAACAGAGAACCTAGAAATAAATCCACACTTCTATAGTAATAAATCCACACTTCTATAGTAAACTTACCTTCAACAAAGGTGCCAACAACATACAACACAGAGAAAAGGACAGTCACTTCAATAAATGATGCTGGGAAATTAGATATCCATGTGCAGAAGAATGAAACTAGACCCTTATCTCTCACAATACATAAAAATAAAATCGAAATAGATTAAAGATTTAAATCTAAGACATGCAACTATGAAACTGTTAAAATAAAACTTCAGGGAAATGCTTCAGGGCACTGGTCTGGGCAAGGACTTCTTGAGTAACACCCCCAAAGCCCAGTCAACCAAAGCAAAACTGGGATCACATCAAGCTAAAAACTTTCTGCACAGCAAAGGGAACAATATACAAAGGGAAGAGATAACCCAGAGAATGAGATAAAATATGTGCAAACTAATTACCCAGGGTAAGGAATTAATAACTAAGTCCATAGTATAAGGAGCTTTAGCAGCTTGATAGGAAAAATATCAAATAATCAGATTTTAAAATGAATAAAAGACATTTTAAAATGGGCAAAGACATTTTTCAAAAGAGGGCATACAAATGACCAACAGGCATATAAAAAATGCTCAAGATCATTAGTCAGAGAAATGCAAATAAAAATTACATCTCACTCCAGTTAAAATGGCTTTTATCAAAAAGATAGGCAATAGTGAATACTGATGAAGACAAGGAGAAAGGGGACCCTCAGACACTATTGGTGGGAACATAAATTAGCACAACCACTAAGGAAAACAGTATGGAGATTCCTCAAAAAATTAAAAATAGAACTAACATATGCTCAACAATCCCTCTGCTATGTATATATCCAAAAGATGGGGATTTGACATGTTGAAAAGATATATGCACTTTATTGCAGCACCACTCACAATAGCTAAGATTTGCAATCAACCGAAGTGTCCATCAACAGATGAATGGATGAAGAAATTGTGATACATACACACAATGGATTATTACAGACTCACAAATAGAATGAAGTCCTGCCCTTTGAAAGACCACGGATGGAAATGGAGAGCATTATGTTAAGTAAAATAAGCCAAGCACAGAAAGACCTATCTCAAACGTTGTCACTCATATGTGGGAGAAATATATTAAAAACAACGGATTTCATAGACACAGAATAGAATCACAGTTACTAGAGGCTGAGAAGTATGTGTATGGAGGTCTGGATTAAATAGGAATGGTTAATGGATGCAAAAATACAATGCACCCATTGATAGAATGAATAATACGCCATAGTGACCATAATCAACACTAAGTTAGGGTATACATTAAAAGAACTAAAAGAATGGAATTGCAACGTTTCTAAGACAAATGTTAAATGCTTATGGTGATGGATACGTCAATTACCCTGATTTGATTAAGTCCCATTGTATGCCTTAATGTATACCTTTTAAAGATACACAATTATTATGTAACCATAATTAAAAAATTTTAATTAAAAAAGTAAACTTATGACAGTTAAATATTGCAAAGTAGAAGATGTTGAGTGCTTAATTTCAACTACTTCGAAAACATTTATTACATTTCCTGCTTCGAGTCGCCTCAATGTCAAGAAAAGGGGAAGATGTGACATTTATTCAATATGTTTCATCTTTGAGTCTCCCAGCTGTAACATTAGGTGTTTTTAAACCACCCAGTCCATCAAGTTACCTGCTTATTACAATATATTTTTATCACGGTTCACAGCTAGAGAAAAATGTATAATCTCTCCATAATTTACACACATGAACATGATGTTGTACTTTTTTTTTTTTATCATTTTTGATATTATGGAATGCTTTTTGTCCAGGTGATTTTCACATGATTATGTATAACAAATAATTTATTCATATATGCCCTTGATGTAAGATTTTAGAAAAATCTAGTATCTCCTTTTAGATTATAATTTAGCCAGGCCTCTAAGTAAAAGTCTAAAAAAGTAATGACAGAATATTTGAGAATACTTTTCTTAATTATTTCTGGCTTCACAATTCCTTTCGAACCTTTTTACCATTCTTCACCTTATTCACTCACTATTCGCTGATCATTGCTGTTAATTAATTAATTCACTAATCATTGCTGTTAATTAAATAACTGTCAGGTAAGTCCACCATGCCCCTGTCCAAGTGAGCCCCATTGGATACAGGTCTCTTATGACCAAAGTAAGATGGGAAAACTTATATTTTATGACACAATCCTTAAGAAGAGCTGTACTCTTACTGTAGCCAGTCTAGCTATATTTTGTGTGAAAAGCTCCCACGAACTATAAAATTAAATTCTCAGCCAATGTCATAGCCATATTTCTCCACCAGGGGGAGCACATCTTTTGTGCTTGATGCAAGACTTCTTTTGAAAAAGGAAGTTATTTTACGCTTTGAAGAGTTCTCAAAGAACACCAACTCTTTAATTTTACAGAGAAGAACACTACGTCATAGATAATCTAAGTATTTCTTCACATACTAACAAAAAATATATCTAGATGTAAAACCCAGGTATGAGACTTCTCATTTTCTCGTAGAGCACACTCAAAGTTTACTTCTTTCCAATACCAAGTCACTGTCAAAAGCATAGTTGGGAGTAAATATCAATACATTTAACAATTTTATATCCAAAAGAGCAATTGCCATCCACAATGACTATTCCATACAAACATTTCCTTTGTTGTAGTTTTTTAAGTCAATTTTACTACAAAAAAAGATATAAAATTTGACTTTAATAACAGAAAAAATGTTCCATGTAAATTAATTTATAGATTAATTCACTAACAAGTGTTTCACCTATATGGCAATTTAATAATCTGATTTTATTTTTAAAAAGCTCTTCCAGTTTTGGCTCGGTGCCCATAGCTCAGTGAGTAAGGCACCAGCCACATACACCGAAACTGGTGGTTTCGAGTCTGGCCACGGCCTGTTAAAAAACACTGACAACTACAACCAAAAATAGCCAGGCATTGTGGTAGGTGCCTATAGTTCCAGCTATGAGGAAGGCTGAGGCAAAAGAACTGCTTAAACTCAAGAGTTTGAGGTTGCTGTGAGCTGTGACACTACAGCACTCTATCGAAGGTGACATAGTGAGAGTCTGTCTCAAAAAAAAAAAAGAGCTCTGACAGTTTTTAAAAAATCATATCCTGCCAGGCTCACAGCTGGGAGGCTGAGGTGGGAGGATCATTTGAGGCCAGGAGTTCAAGACTATTCTGTCCAACATGGTGAGACCTCATTTCTACCCCTGACCCCCAAATTAAATTAGCCAGACATGGTGGTGTGTGCCTATAGTCACAGATAGTCAGGAGGCTGAGCCAAGATGACCACTTGAGCCCAACTGCCGTGAGCTATGATCATGCCACTGTGCTCCAGTCTGGGTAACAAAGCGAGACACGATCTCAAAAAATAAAAAATAATAATAATCATATCCTTAGGACTATTTGCCCAGGCACACACACAACTGACTGCTCCCTAGAGTAGCCAGTTTCCTGCTGGGACTAGCTGTTGTCAGGCTCACTCTTTGGCTGGACATAGAATGACACAGCTTCTGAAAAGCATGTACTTAGTTCCACTTTAAGAATGATTTTCTTTGCAAGATATAAATGGAAGCAGACATACTTGTCTGCCTGGATTCCCCTGCACACTTAGGGAAGCAAAGGCAGTCCACCCTGCCAGGCAGATGGAATGATAAATCACAGAGTCTGTCACACTTTCAAGATAAATAAAATAGATGGAGATTCAACATCTTCTTACCTGCTGGGCAGCATCTGAACCTTGTTTGGGAGATTCCAAAACAGCAGATTGAGATTCTGGATTGGAAAGGAAGGAGATAGTCAATATCATATCTTATAAAACAAATTTTCCTATTTCCTCAGTCAGAAAATAAAACTTTCACTGAAATATATCTTCAACTGTAAGTACCAAAAATATCCAGTCTCCTGCAACTATATTATTAGACTTTTAAGATGTGACTACTTTTGACATATAGAACACATACCATGATGAACACTCATGTCATTAATGATTTTTAAATGTCAGAATAGTCCTTCACCCATCTTTACACATCAACCATAATTGTTTTTTTCAATCGCTACTTTCTACATTATGCCATGATATCCTTAAGACCTTTACTCATTATTCTTTTAGCTAACTTCTGTACAATGAATCTTAAAAGGATAGGATCTCAAGAGCTAGACCCAACTATTGATTTCAATGAGAGATAACGAACACTGTCACCAAGAGGCACCGAGTAATAAGAGACTCAGAAGGGATTTTGCTCCTTTAGTCTTTGTGTCATTTGAGATTCCCAGAGACCGCAAATTCATCGCACCTGAAAAGATAAGGGGACATCAAGTCCTGGATTTTTCTTTGCTTTGAAGCTAGATAACACTTTCTTCTAAGTGACGCTTACAAACAAAATTTAAAACCACTGATATAAAAGCAAAAGGTTCTCCAAGAATCCCCAGTGCTCCGTGGATTAGAGTGTGAACACCACTAATCTCATCCACCTCCCCCATTTTACAGATGAGGAACCAGCGCCCACAATGCAAACCGTTGGTGACAAGATGAAGACGAGAGTTTACATCTCCCGTCACGGTGCACCCGACACTGGCATCCGGACCAGATCCCAGACACGGGATACAGCACCCATTCTTCATGATCGGCTCAACATCCCCGACTTAGCAGCACTGTAGCTGATGTATGTGACAATGCCACAGAAAAATAAGATGTATGTTTTTTTAATTTCAGGTTAATGTGAGGGTGAAAACAACTAGGTTGCATTCGAGTCCCTCTTGAGGTTGTCTTCCACTTAATATGTGCATCATACATACACCCTTACATCGTGCCCATTAAGTGGGAGCACGCCAACCCCTCCTCTCCTTCCCTCCCTCTTCCTTTCCCCTCCTCCCAACTTGAATTGAGTTTCTCTCTTATGTGGGCAGGACATGCAGTATTTCAATGGCAAAGAACATTGCTAAGCTACAGTGAAGGTTTCACCTCACTCAGATGAGAGTCTCAGCCTCCACAGAGGCCCACGTGGCCTGGTTCACCCGCTGTCATCCTGAGCCTAACCACCCCTGCCTGACCCTACTTATTTACGATGCTCTGCTGGCTAGCTTGCTGTTCTCTAAAATATTAGTCACTCTCCTTCCATAGGGTCTCGAATTCATAGAAGCTGTTGCCTCTTCCCTGGATGAGGACCGTTCTTTCCTGATACCTGCCGGTCTACCCTTCCTTGGTCCCTTCTCCCTGGGCTTTGCTCCAACTTCTCTGAAGACCCTAAAGGAACATCCCCAGCCACTTCTCAGTAATTCCATGCCCTGGCCCTTATCTTCTTCCTAACACTGACCATTATACCAGCCTATAATTCATTTGTCTGCCTACTTATTTATATCTCCCTTACTCCACTCCGAAACATAAATTCCATGAAAGCAAGGATTTCTGTTGATTGTTCTACCCTCTTGTAGTCTAAACATTTAAATAGTCGCATAGCAGGTGCTTGACATATTCGTTGAATAATTCCAGGAGAGAATGAAAGAATAATTGAAAGATCAAAACAGTGATCGGACCATGAACGGGTTGCCACCATGAGAAGGGGAGGTCCTGAGGGAGTGGTGGTTTTCTAAGACACAATATAGACCCTGCCTGGCCTTCAGCTACTTCCTGACCTCAGCTAAGAGGATATCTTTCAAAGCAAAAATCACTGAGAACAGCACGATGCTGTCACTTACCAATAGACGTCACAGTGACCAGAGAAAGCGGCCTTAAAATACAACCGCTTTCCGGATGAATACTACATTTGTTTAAGCTAATAAAAAAAGGGATTCTTTTCTCTTTCTTAAACTGACAAATCTCTACTCTGAACTGAACACAGAGTTAGCCAAATTTAAGTAAAAATCTTTGAGAGCAAAGCTAGTCAAGAGTTAATAGTAAAGCAAATCCAAACTCTTATTTTCTCTTATTATTTTGTGATTCCGAATCCTCCCTGAACACAACAGACGCAAGACAAGTACTGGCTTTGTGCCAAATGGAGAGAGTTTTTCTTACACATTTGTCTTATTAATAGATAGTACAGAAACAGTCTAAAGGATTTCCTCGTACGCCAAGTTCTTTACATTATAAATGTACAGAATGTTTCCTAGCTTTTCTCTATAGTCTTTCTCCCAGTGACCAGCACAAAAGAGCAAACTTCTGGGCTCTGATAATAATTAAGAACAAGTGTAGTTTACTAAACAATGTATTTAAAAACAGTATTTACTAGGAAGATGTATCAATCAAATATTCTGAATACCTACACCCAAACTTACAGTTTTCCTCTGTCTAATTGAGGGGTCTCCAACCTTTTTTTTGCCTCTGCTGCACATTAGAAAAATAAGAGTTGTCTTGGGGCACACAGTAAATATATAAACACTAATGAAAGCTTATTACCAAAGGAAAAAAAAAAGACAAAATCCCTGCATATTTTTCATGATAGCTGACACCACATCAAAACAAAAAAAGTCCTCACAAAATCAGCATTTGGCCCGTGGGCACAGGTTGGACACCCTGATCTAATTCAAAGCCTACCTGAATTGAATTCATTTTTCATTCCCCGTCCCTTTCACCATACTTTTTATTTCCTTGAATTCATGTTAAAATATCTAATAAGAGAAGTTTAGAGGTCAAAATGCTGTCTTTGGGATCATAAGCTGGAATACAGGGGTTCCCGAGGGCCAAGATTTTAAGGAAGAAATGCACAGAATAAGGCTGGTGCAAAATAAAGAGAGAGACGCAGGAGAACCTCTAAGACAGGAAAGAAAGATACAGGTTAAGGAGAAAAAAATAATAGCGAGTAAATGAAAGCAAGCGGGAACAGAAGAAAGATTGTACCGGAAGGAGAACTTAAGGGAAAGGAATGGCAGAGGGAAGGGCTGGGGAGGGAAGTCAGGGGTGAGGAGCAAATGGTAAGTGAACTGGCTGCTGAGGAAGGGCTCCAGAGCAGAGTCACTGGGCACGCGGATGTGACCAATCCGCTGAGCTGCAACGTTCACCAAGCTCCCTAAGTGAAAGTGATCACCTGTCATGCAGACTCCAGTGCACCCATTACCAACACTGTCCTCCCAGGACCAGGGGCCGTTTTGAGAACAGCCTTAAATCCCGTTCACTCTCTTAGCCATTCACATATTCAACCCAGCCATGGGACTGGCCAACAGTCTCCTTAACTATTCACCAACTAGAATGGTTATTTTTATTTTATTTATTTATTTATTCTTTTGAGACAGAGCCTCAAGCTGTCACCCTGGATAGAGTGCCATAGCATCACAGCTCATGGCAACCTCCAATTCCTGGGCTCAAGCGAGTCTCTTGCCTCTGCCTCCCAAGTAGCTGGGACTATAGGTGCCCGCCACAACGCCTGGCCATTTTTTGGTTGCAACCGTCATTATTGTTTGGCGGACCCGGGCTGGATTCGAACCCGCCAGCTCAGGTGTACGTGGCTGGCACCTCAGTCCGTTGAGCCTCAGGCACTGAGCCTAGAATGGTTATTTTTAAAGAGCAACCAAAACGGAGCACTCTCAAGCGTACATTTAAATCTGTCACCTCCTTCACTCATCCTTAAAATTAAGAAACTAGAATTTTTCAAAAATCATTGCGAAGTAAAGAGGGAGAAAAAAATTCCTGATACAACTTTAAAGACTCTGTTTTTAAAGATACCTTGTAGAAGGCTGTGCATACTCTAAAATTCTGAGCTCCCTGCAATTCCAAATGCCTTTGAGGAGTGATTGCTTTATCATCACAAAGTCTATGACTCATAAAACCAAGCATACTTGGAGGAGTTAAGTATTTATAGAGAAAGGACAATAAGAAAATGAGGGGAAGTCTCTCCATTACTATGAGAAAATAAATCATCCGTTTAAAATATACAAAATATGCCTCCTAAAAATGAATTTAGTGGTCTCTAAATCATTTTACATTTTAACTGAAAACACAATTACATAAAAATTATTAAATTACAGTTTCTTTCATGGTATACATCAATTTGATTCGCATCCAGCCAATGTTAATTGAAAGAGAATTCATTAAACGTCACTTAAATAGGAGGACTTATGGTTGGCTGGCTAATAAATGGTAGATTTTTTTTGACAAACTATGTTCTTCCACAAATGAAGCTGAAGTTAAACACTTTAATTTTCCTAAATGGGGCTAATCTCGTGTTACACTTATTTGATTATTTACTAGCATGGAGGATCTGCCCCTGATTGCCAATAAAATAAGTCCACATCCAGGCTTTATATAGCTAAAGGGAAAATGTGGGCCAATTTTATAATGTGTATATATATAGAGAGAGAGAGAGAGACACACACACACACAGGGTGCACATAAAGTTTGTGTGCAATTTAAAATAGTTTAACACAGTAAGTTGCACACAAACTTTATGTCCACCTCATATATATGTGTATATATGCTGAAAATGGAGAATTTATCTGTCACAGACACAGTCAACCTCTTTTAATACATTTTATCTCTTGATTATTTAAATAAGAAGCTCAGAGAGAGAGAAGGCTAGCAACTGGTTCTGGGCCCCTTAGAGAATTTCTGCACTATCTCAGCCAAACACATGTTAAATAAAACATTCACACAACACAGAAATGAGTATTTGTAATTACAATCACACGGATTGTCTTTTCTTAGAAGCCATTAGAGACATTTCTCCTAGATAATAGCGGCCAGTTAAGGTGCGTGCTTCTCTGAATGATTGTTGTTTTCAATCTCAGGGACACTTGAGAATGAGACAGAATTGCTCACGTTCCTCATTCTGCTTTGAACCTGAGAGATAAATTTCCAATTGCCTTTAAATACAGTATAACCTCCATTGTTGACCACTTCCCTGCACTGACCACCTCTTTAAGTTGACTAATTTGCATAGACTAGACGCGCACCACATGTGCATATCAGTACAGGAGGCCTAGTTCCTTACGTTGACCAGCTCAGTTTGTTACAGTCCCTTGGGCAGTCAACTTACAGAGGTTCTACCGCACTTGGAGATCCTTATATAATACATTTCAGTGTTCTATTACAGCTTATCTCAGCTTCTTTTTATTGTTCTATGCTAAAATCTTTTTATTCTGATCTATGCATCTTTGTGATTTTTTTGTACGCCTTAGATATGTATAAGCTGCTCAAATCTTTTTTAGGACAAAGGTGAGTTATAATTCATTCAGCCAGCACATAACCACATTTTTCTTTTTAAGGATTTCTATATAAAAAGTTCCTACCAGATTTTCTCCCATATGTTTTTTCCTAAGATTTTCTGTACTCCAGTTGTCTTTCTAAATTCAATCCTGTTCACTCTCTTAGCCATTCACATGTTCAAACATAGATAAGGGTCTTGATTTTCCATAAAAGAAACAACCAAGGATCAAGTTCCTATATACCCTGCTTCTGGTTCGCGTGAAGGTGCAAACTTGAGCTAATTATGGCTTTGATTTTGTCTATTAGTCAAAGCTAATTTGGCTTTGATTTTGTCTTCAATCTATTGAAGGCCTTTGAAACTTAGTATTGAGCCCCAAAAGTAACCCATGAACTGTTTTAGTAGACAGACAAAACTCTCCCTCAAATCCTGCATTAATGTGCTAAATAGATTTTTTTTAATTATTTAGATTTTTTTCCCAAGAAAACCAAAGGATCTTGAAATGCTGGAAGTCTACAGGAAAGATATGTACATATAAACAGATAAAAGTATAATACATTTTACAAATAATTCAAATGGCAGAGCTCCGCATAAAATGTCATGGGAATCCAGAAACAGAACAATCAGAGTGGGTGGGTAGGTGTACTGTATGATAAAGGGAAATGAAGAGAAAAGGTAAAGACAAAACAAGATAAACAGAAAGGTTTGTCTATCAGTTTCTGCCACCACCCCCTGGGGCATATTACTACTTCTAACTTTTTTTTTTTCTAACCAGGCTTATCCTTCTAGAAAGTAGTCTACAGACTTCAACAGGTGGGGCCCGTCTGCTATAAGTGCATCAAGTACACAGAGAGAAGGGAACAAAGGATTCCCAGGAGCCTGCAGCCCCCCCTCTCCTCCTGGTGAGGAGAGGCACCCAGACCTCACCTTGGCCTCCACATGCATATAATAAAAGGTCAGTTCCTTCATTGGTATGTGAAGATGGAGAAAAACCTCTTTCACAGAAGACATCACCAAAAAATTAAAGTAAGATAATGCTTGAGAAAGGCAGAAGATGGAGCACCAGGAATCCGAACCAGTTGGACATGCGAATTAGTAACAGCTGAAAACATTTTTCTCAGTTTTCTTTTTTCTTTCTTTCTTTCTTTTTTTTTTTTTTTTTTTTTTTGCAGTCTCCCCCCACCCCCTGCCGGGGTCAGGTTAGAACCCAGCACCTCCAATTTTGGGGGGCTGGCGCCCTACTCCTTTGAGTCACAGACGCTGCCCCATTTTTCTGTTTTCTAAGTTGAATCTGTAAGTCTCTCTTCTTCAAAAAGAAAAAAAAGTCATCAAACTCTAACTTAAAATTGAAAGGAGCCATGTGTTGCATACACCACATTTTAACCATGTTACTACACAATGGTTAGCCATCAGTCAAGTGTACTGCAAGTAGTTTATTGCTATTATTAATTATATTATCAAAGTTTGCAAATTGATACAAAACATGAGAATCCAGGCAAGATTTTCCCTGTAATATTGACATTCTCACTCTTGACTGACTAGAAGAGAGTGTGGTTTGGCTCTCTGGGACTGCGACTGCCCTATAGAAAAGTCTTTCCAAAGGAATGTCATGGAGTCATAGCAGGAAATGGTTAGAAAGCACCATTAGATCACTTTGAACCAAGGAATACTCCATGACTGTTAGGGTTTACAACAAGGCAACTGATGAAAGACAAGACTCAAGTAAAATTATTTTCTACTTACCTTCATCATCCTCTTCAAGAATGCATATTTTAAAAGGAGACAAGTTATTGTATTAAAAATTACTTGCTCTAGTATTTTACAAGCTACATCACATCATAAAGAAAAAAAAACCAGGTGACAACTTTCCTAGTATCAATCCCAACTACCATTGTTTACCAAACTAAGATTCAGATTATCATTTTCAATTAACTTTTAATCAGTGCCCCTCCAGTAACTAGTAACATAAAATGTTTCATAATTTTTTTTTTTTTTTTACAGTTTTTGTCCAGGGCTGGATTTGACCCCGCCGCGTCTGGCATATGGGGCCGGCGCCCTACTCCTTTGAGCCACAGGAGCCACCCAATGTTTCATGATATTTTTAAGAGTACCCTAAAATTTTAGACTATAATATAAATGTTTCAGTTAGAAAAGGTGAAGAAGATAGAGTCAGGAGCAAAACACATAAAATTATCACCCTCATCTTCAACACAAAACACAGGATATAAACTGTTAAAAAGGATCGCCATGTAATTGACTAATTCTACTATATCTATATCTGGGTATTTCATGCCAATAAATGATCTTTAACATAAACAAATAGAACAATGTATATAAGAGAATCAAATAGAACAAAGTATATAATAGGATCAAATACAACAATGTATATAATAGGATCAAATAGAATAATGTATATAATAGGATCAAATAGAACACTGTATATAATAGGATCAATACATTTAGTTCTGTGCTTTTCCTTTGAAAACTAAAGGACTTTAACTTGTTTTATTTTTCAGGTGCTATGATGATAAGTCCCTTATCTCTAAAAATCTTTGCTTTTAAGGAACTCTACCTTGGTCTCAGATCAATCGCTCTCTGTGTTATGAGCAACTCAGAGTCCTACATAGAACATTTCACGGAGAGTACAGCCCACCTAGTGAACACTCGGCAATGTTTGAAAAACACTGGACATTAAAGGGAGGTACAAGGTCAAGTTAGGCCCCTGTCAGCACACGGATGGAAAGAAGAAAGGCATAAATGTATCCCGCTAGAGCAGTGGTCCTCCGACTTCCTAATGCCGCAACCCTTTAATACAGTTTCTCATGTTGTGGTGACCCCCAACCACAAAATTATTTTCCTTGCTACTTCATAACTGTAATTTTTGCTACCGTTATGAATTGTAGTGTAAATATCTGATATTAGGCAACCCCTGTGAAAGGGTCATTTGGGTGGCAACCCACAGGTTGAGAACTGCTGCTCTAGAGACTGGAATAAAAATAGGAGGCTAGGCTACTGTAGCTGGACCCCAGGCAGGAGTCTGGAATAAAATCCACTTGGATCATTAGTTTTGAAAGGAACTCATGAGGAAGATAACATAAAATAACGATAACTATAATCACAGTAAATACAGTGAGCCAGGTATTGCGTTCTGAGTTCTGATGCTTTGCATAATGTCATATATTCCTTAAGATAGGCCTGTGCGGTAGAACCCGGGCCGCATCACCATTTCGCAAATGAGAAAACAGTACAATAGGAAATTAGAAATTTTAGAATTAGATCCTTTTTAACAGTTCATATCCTTAGGAAATTTGTCTAAGATTACAAAGCTCATAGGTGGCAGAGCCCAAGCTCTAGGCTCCCATGTCATCCACTTTTACTATAAATCCAAATTAAGATTTTAATGACACTCTTCCTCTCTATGAGCCAATCAGAAAGAAACATCAAAATTCTTAACTTTACTACTTATGCTACCATTTAGGAAAATTTGGGGGAGGGGGTGTAGGGAGAGATCCTATGAACGGCAATGATGTCCTTTTATTTACTTTTCTCCCATCATCAGAAAAGTGAATATTTATTCCTGGTCAATCAATCGAGAAGAAGTTGGGGGATTTATAACATCAAAATGAGGGAAAAACAGGGGATAAAACAACCAAAGTCCCTAAAGTGTTATAACATAAACATGACTCTCTATTTTGTATGACGAAGGATTTTCCTAGCATGGGCTTAGAGGTCACCTGAACTGCTGCAAATAAAGCTGATGCTTATCTCATGCTGTCTTCCCAGTCAATAACTCAAAATACTTTTGAGACCATGAAAGAAATAAAAAGAAGATGGGCAGCGCCTGTGGCTCAAGGAGTAGAGCTCTGGCCCCGTATGCCGAAGGTGGTGGGTTCAAACCTAGCCCCAACCAAAAACTGCAAAAAAAAAAAAAAAAAAAAGAAATGAAAAGAACCCAAAATTAAAATTGAAAACAGATTACATCTGAATGCTATGCTATTAAAAAAAGATTACTTAAAACTGAGATTTAATAAAACTTTCTATTGTGCCTCTCCTAGTTATCTCTGAAGATAAGGAAAGAATTGTGAGGGCAGCGCCTGTGGCTCAAAGGAGTAGGGCGCTGGCCCCATATGCTAGAGGTGGCGGGTTCAAACCCAAACCTGGCCAGAAACTCCAAAAAAAGAGAAAGGATTAAGAAAAGCATCAACCCCCCTTCCCCTCTAAAAATACAAACAAAAAAAATCCTCTACATTAAAGTGAAGAGATTCAAAGGAATGTGGTAAGGTAGCCATCACTCCTTCAAAGGTGACAGATAGAAACGTCTCCACTTTGAGGTTCCTTTTATCAAGCTGAGGATGTACAGCTTCTGCCCCCAGCAGTGGCTCCAGCTGGACATCTGGGGATAGTGGTCCCCCACCTTTAGTAGATATCGTCATTGTTGGAGAATTCCCATGTGCTGTCCCTAAAATTCTTACTCAGCGAGCCTGAAAGTGGGGCAAAAGAATCTTCAACTTAACAACCCTCTTAGCCATGCGATCTGAATTGGTTTATCTGAAGATTATACTCTAAAAATTACTTAGAAGAGAAACAGACTCACTACCCAGCAAGCAGTGTTTTAAAGACACATCATGTTGTCACTTGCAGAATGTTCACTGTCCCGGTCTCCTACCTGCCCCGGTATCCATTGGCCTGTGTTCTTCTTCAGGAGGCTGAGACGACGGGCACATGGATGGGACCCGCCTGGGAAACTGCCCCTCGGAGTAATCCAGCGAGTGTGTGGGTTGACTAACGGCAGCCCAGGTGTAAAGTTGATCTTGCTAGATTTAAAAAAAAAAAAAAAAAAAAGTTTAAATGCTATAAATTCAATGATGAAAAAATAAACCTTGACTGACATATTGCAAAGTCATTCCTATGTAAATCACATACAGGGTGGCCATAAAGTTAGTGGCAAATTAAAATAGTGTACCAGTAAGCTATTTTACATTGCACATAAGCTTTTACATAAGATATTAAAATAGAATTTTATACTATTCAATGTAGATTACTAAGATACACAATTCTTTCACAGTCTTTGTTTTTTAGGTTTTTTTAACCCTACTCGTCTCCACTTTTTTCTTTTCCTTTTGTTTTTTTGTAGAGACAGAGTTTCACTTTATCATCCTGGGTAGAGTGTCGTGGCGTCACAGCTCAGAGCAACCTCCAACTCCTGGGCTTAGGTTATTCCCTTGCCTCAGTCTCCCAAATAGCTGGGACTACAGGCACCTGCCACAATGCCCAGCTATTTTTTTGTTGCAGTTTGGCCGGGGCCGGGTTTGAACCTACCACCCTCAGTATGTGGGGCCGGCGCCCTACCCACTGAACCACAGGTACTGCCCTCCACTTTTTTCTATAGTAAAATCTAAGTCTCTTTCTTTGGAGGGAGAGGTGCTATGTAGGACTACATGGAATTATAAGGTCAGGTAATCCAGACAATCAGAGAACACCCTGAGCTACCATCATAAACTCATTGAATATGATGTTCTTTTAAGGATAGTTTCTACACCTGTGGGAATGTCACGTGGACTTGGGTACCAATTGGCAATAGCAATGGCCACGTTTTCAACAACAACAAGCCCAGGAAACTGACTTATCTGGGGTCTAGGTTGGAAACTGGGAGAGACACCATGAAAAAGTAAGTCAACCTGCCAAGAATAAAAGTACTGGATAAAACTCTTTTGGCCAACAGAGGATTTGCCAGATGACAAAACAACAATCTGAACAGAGTGAGAAGGTAGTTTATAAAGATCTCTAGAGCCAGGAATCAAACTGCACATCTCACCAAGGAGTCCACTTAAAGACCTTAAAAAGTCTCATTAGGATTTAAGAATAACAAGTCCGATCATTTTCAGATATATATGTTCACTATGTTCATGCTCCATGTTTGCAGCATTTTCCCTACTTGGGTATCTTTCCCAAATACCTCTGATCAAGGCAAAGTAAAGGAGAGAGAAGAACAGAATGGACAAGACAGAAAACAAAAAACACGCTATGATCGTTAAGTTAGGACTGCAGAGAAAATGAGTCAAACCAATAGACAGATGTTGCTATTCCTATAATTTATTTACTATAGGATGTGACATTTAGATCAGTTAGTCTAAGCTTTACATTTAGCAACAGTCACTGGCCCTAACTGAGCGTTCAGATTCCCAGACTCAGCTAGGATTGCATCCCAAGGGCCACATTTCAGACCTAGCCAAGCATTCTAGGTATTCATATATCTTTCAGCCATTCATTCATATCTTGACCAACACCAGAGGCTTCTCTATTTAGCATATTGAATACCAGAAATGGCTTTTCATTGGTGACATTAGAGGCTTGTTTAATTAAGATAAATGTCAGGCATTCGCTCTCTTTGGAGAACCTTAAGGAATACAAAGTAAGTAGACTGTCTACAGCATGAGAGACTATCCCCATATTTGAAAAGGTGAAGACTCAGTCAAGGGATGAGGTTAAGGCACAACTCTCTCGGTGCTATATCCAACCACTTGTTTAGGAGGACGTCTCTTTACCTGTTGCAAACAACTAGGCACAGAATCCTGCCTTCATGTCTGTATCACATGAACCTTTCATGCACATTGTGGTCAAGCATCTACTCAAGTAGCAAGGTGCACACATTACAACCCCTCCAGAGAGCTTGCGTGGACTCTTGCACCTGATAATTTTGTGTGTTTAATGAATGTCTGTGTTTTCAGTGGAATTCCATTTGAGATTTGCTTTCATTAAAACCTAGTAAATCATTACATTATCTATACAAATTGAAAATGAATCAAAAACCTAAACAGAAGAGCTAAAACAATAAAACTCTTAGAAGAAAACATAAGAACAAGCTTCATGACACTGATTTTGGCAATACATTTGTAAGGAGGCACAAGCAACAAAAATAAAAGCCAATAAACTGAACTAAATTAAAATTTAAAACGCCTGTGCACAGAACACAATCAACAAAGTGAAAGGCAACTTATAGAATGCAAGAAAATACTTGTATGTCATGTCTGTTAAGGATTTAATGCCCAGAACATATAAAGGACTTCTAAAAGTCAAAAAAAATAAATAACTTGATTTTAACATGGGCAAAGGATTTGAATAGATGTTGTTCCAAAGAAGACACACAAATGGCCAACAAGCAGATGAAAGGACACTCAATATCATGGAAATATGAATCAAAACTATAAGATATCACTTCACATCCATTAGGATGACTATTATGAAATAAAAAAAAAAACAGAAAATACATGTTAGTAAGAATGTAGAGAGACTGACAGCTTTGTTCACTACTAGTTGTAACAGAAAATACTACAGCTGCTTTGGAAAATACATTGCGGTTCTCAAAATATTAAAAATAGAATTACTGGGTGGGAACCATAGCTCAGAGGGTAGGTCACTGGCTACATACACTAAGACTGGCAGATTCGAATCTCACCCAGGCCAGCTAAATTACAAATACAACAAAAAAATAGCTGGGCCTTGTGGCAGGTGCCTATAGTCCCAGCTACTCAAGTAGCTGAGGCAAGAGAATGGCTTAAGCCTGAGAGTTTGAGGTTGCTGTGAGCTGTGACACCACAGCACTCTTCCCAAGGTGACATTGTGAGACTGTCTCTAAATAAATAAATAAATAAATAGAATTGCCATGTGATCCAGCAATTATACTTCTGATTACATAACCAACATATTGAAAACAAGATCTTGAAGAGATACGTATGTGCTCATGTACCTAGAAGCACTGCTCACAATAATAGACAGGTGCAAGCAACCCAAGTGCCTATCCATGAATGAATGGGTAAACAAATACAAGACACACACATAATGGGAAATTACTTAACCTTTAAAAAACAGAAGGATATTCTGATACTTGCTACAAGGATGAATGTTGATACATTGTATGAAATGAAACAAGCCACTTACAAAAGGAAAAATACTATAGAATCCCACTTATGTGAAGTATCTACTGTGTCAATGGCATAGAGTTAGACAGTAGCATGGCAGTTGCCAGGGCCTTAGGGTAGAAGGAATGGGGAGTTGTTGCAATTTAACTGGTATGTAACTTCAGTTTTACAAAAAAATGTTTCTGGGGATCAGCTATACAACAAGGTAAACACACTTAACAATATTAAGCGTGTACTTAAAATGGTTGAGATGGTAAATTTGTGTTATAAGCATTTTACCACAGTTAAAAATTTTTAAATATATGTATTTTAAAAAATTTTTAACTGTGGTAAAACGCTTATCTTAGAAGGGTACAGGTGAAATTTTACTAAATGTAGAATATAAATGTCTTCATATAGTGGATTAAAAGGCCACGAAGGCTATGTTAAATAGTTCAATGAAAATATTTCAGATTGTATATAAAGTCAGCACATTGTGCCCCATGATTGCACCAATGTACACAATTATAATTTAATAAAAATTAAAAAAAAATTTTTAAATATATGTATTTTAAAAACTGGTAAATTGCAAGGATGTTGGGGAGTAGTTAAGCTTCACCAGCTCAGGAGTTGCACATGATTAAATTGATTTAATCATGTCATTGATCATGGCCAAAGTGACAGAGAGACTCCACATCTGGCCATGATCAATGACAAAGAGTTGCTTAGAGAGCCGTCATCCCAATAACAAACCCACTTATAGTTTGTTCCATATAACAGAGGCAGCACCAATAGCCAAAGAGATAAAGTTAGGTCTAGCAGAGGGTAGACAGGTGGGAAGGAAATGGCTAAGGAAAGAGATTTTGTTCCTTAGGAACCAAAGTACAGCTAGGAACTGTTTCCTGGTGAGAACATATCCAGTGAGGAGTTTGTTGTGACCTTTAATTGACCTAGGGATCATTACCATCTAATTAGCATAACATGGATGGAGCTTTTGTGAAGGATTCTGGGTATGGTAAGGGTAGAAAGGGAAAGGTTCTAACAGGTATAACCAACCTGTTACATAATTGGTTTTATAATCCCAACCTGTCAATTGCTCCAAAGGCCAGGAATGATAACCAGGAGGGAGGTGGGATAAACTAGTGAGCACATCAAAGGTAGTGTGTGCTCAGACTAGACTTGGGGGTCGTTCTCAACTCATGGAGGCTGACTCATTCCCCCTTCTCTGGGACATATTTTCACATTGTTTTATCCTGTGTATGCAGCTTTCTTCTTCACTTTTATTTCGTATAGCTTCTTTGTTTTTGCTGTAATAACTAGCATCGCTCTGTATCTGTGACCACTCCATCATCAGATCAACATAATCCCGGGAACCTGCAGACCATAGAACATCCAGAGAGACCTAAATCCACTGGAGTTTCATCAGTCATCAAAACACAAAATGTCCTGAAAGTACTTGTATCGCCTCGTAGAAAGGGAAACTGTTTGGTCCCTCCCCCAATCTTTGAACCACACCTCAGAACTGTCAGACATTACTGGGCCATGATAATCTTCTCAAACGCTCTCATTCATCATGTGGCTGCACTAGCAGAAAACAAGCAAAAGCAATTTCTTTGATGGCCCCTCAATGTCTATATCATCAAATCTCAACTCTTTAACTTAACTACTGCTTAAATTTTCCTACATACCTACCACCCGCCTTCTCCAATTTCATTTTATTTATTTTTTTTTCATTTTCTTTGTTTCCTAAATCAAGCTCCAGTCTTCTAGAATGCCCTTTTCTACCCACCCCCACAGAATCTAATCAGATTGTTAGAATCTAGAGGAAGTCACACCTTACCTGAGTATCACATTCACCACACCTGAAAGGGCCACCTCTGAATCAGACAGCCAACTCAACACACATGCCACCTCCCATTTGACACTTAGTCATACACTATCCAAAATCACTCTGTTGCAAACTAGGCCCAGAATCCTGCCTTCTTCATGTCTGTATCACATGAACCCTTCATGCAAGGTGTGGTCAAGTATCTACTCAAGTAGCAAGATGGACACATTATTACTCTTCCAGTTCACCACTTTAGTATTGAGTATGCATCATCTTTCTGCAAACTGAAAACTCCCTCAGTATGGGAAGATGTATATGGGTCCTTGCATAAAAGTCAGTTGATAGCCTATTGAATTAACACATTTGTCAGGTAAAAAGAAATAAAAGTCATAGCTGATCACTATGGGTACAGATGTAGCTGGTAATCTAATCTTCATTTGCTTAATAACCAAGGTACCAAAAGGATACTTTGTGGGTATGATATGGAACACAAAGGTATCAAGTTATCTGTTATATCTAAACCTATTGGTAATTAACTATATAATATAAAGAAAAATATGGAGTAGATAAAACTTCTAGGGCATACTTTACGGCATTGCTCCACGTGAGGCAAATCTCAACTTGTGGAGCCTGGAGGTTCTCCTTAATTAACCAGGAAAAATGGCCTGGCCTATCTTTTTTACAGAGGTCACATGAAGCAAGAATCAATGACATGTGGAAATTGTGATGAAAAACTACATGGTGATATTTAAATGTAACATTCCATGAATACTACTTGTTTTGATTTTTTTTTAAAAAAAAGTCTATGTTTAATAAGAAAGAACTCACACATTTTTTCTTTAAAAATCCATTTCAGACAAATTCAACATGGTCAGCCGATAAACACATCAGCATGTCTGCAAACCAGCACTAAAACTTTCCGCGCTTTGTGTATGGTAAGTCGTTAACAGACTGAGTTTTCTCGGCATTTGTGCTTTCACTGGTTGTGTATTAAATTAACCTTTGCTTTGTGCAATTCTTTCACCATCCATGAATGTCTTTTTCTTGTCATTGTTTAAGATTTCAGGAACGGATTTATTAGGTTCCCAAATAAGGTATACTGGTTTCTTTTATTTTTTTTTTTTTTTTGGGCTAGTGCTGGGTTCAAACCCACCACCTCCGGTATATGGGACCGGTGCCCTACTCTTTTGAGTCACAGGTGCCGCCCAGTATACCAGTTTCTTGCTACAAATTATAACCTATATTCCATTGTTTTCCCAAGACTGTTATTCTTTTCACATAATAGACACATAGTACCAAGGAACGACAAGGGTCAGGTGGATAAGAGTTGTTCCTTAACAAATCAAATCATAGGTTAAAACAGGAATGTATTTTCATGGTAATGCATCATTCCCATGAATTCTTAAGGTCTGTTTTGCCTTTTATTAAACTAACTGACTTCTTTCTATTAAAGAAAACACATACAAGCTTTCTACTATAGGCATATAATATTGAAATCACAGTCTAAACGTGGCACAAATAACCACAGACTTGCTATCTTAAGAAAAAAAGAAAAAGTTACCTTTAGCAGATATTTCCCCTACTTTTAGCTGGGTTATAAATATGGTCCCCAAAATAACTCAGAGCTACATAATCCACAAGTAATTTACCATAAAGAGCCCCCCAGAAAATAACAATGCTCAAAGTCAGTCATTCTAAGAGTGCTTCGTTGAGATTCTTGTAACTAAGGTGAGGCTTTGGTTACACCTTAAAATATTTCAGATGGACTTTTTTTTTTTTTGGTATTTCTATATGCAAGAAAATATCACTGCCCCTGAGTCTGTGTCTCAGTGCAGAACCTAAATTGCTGTCATAGGAATTGTTGCCACTTCCATTCTATGACAGACTGATCAGTCAGTGGAGATGGAATATCCATCTAGGCAGGATTAAATCTTAGCTGGGTTCCTGTCTTCACTAAGAAGCTATCACCTCTGCCCCAACTCAACTGTCTAACAAGGCCAATGGATCCATATTTAAGTGGCAAAATACACCTCAGATATTCCAGGATGTACAGCCTCCCATTTAATATCCAAAGTTTACTACATGAGGGGGAAGAATGTCAAAAATTGCCTTAAAGTATGCAGTTCACTGATTTTGCTATGTACACTCTAAAATCTACCCAGAGATGGCATAGATAAAATCAGTCTCAGGCCAGCAGGGGGCTCTACATCTTGTCACAATGACCTCAAACACAATCACCTCTGCTGGCTGGGCCCAGCAGCACACACCTGTAGCAGCAGATACTCAGGAGGCTGAGGCAGGAGGACCGCTGCAGCCCAGGAATTCAAGTCCATTTGGAGCAACATAGCAGAACCCTATTTCTAAAACAACTGTAAATTTTTTTTTTTAAATTGCCCATTCCTTTACACAATATTTGCTGAAGGAGGGCTCTGAAAGATACAGGCATTTATTTCTGATGTTAGAATTTCATAGCTCTGTCTTAAATATTAGTTGGCTCATATGGTGCATGTTTTTTAATCTTATGGACACTGTGAACTATGTGGATCCGATTTGCTTTTCGTTTTGGCTATCAGAAAATTTGAAATAAGTATTTGGCCGACTGGCCACATGTTGTGGAGTTCTACAATATATGTTTTTCATTAGAATCATTCCTCTGCTTTATGTTCCACATATCTTTTTCTTGAATCTTTTCACTAACATAGCAAATTTTCATTTCCTTGTATTTTTTTTCCTAAGCATTATAAATAAGTTTTGGACTAGGTGGCAAGAAACACATTAGGGAAATTGTGAAAAGTCCACTTAGTTATCAACTCATTTAAGCCATTTTAAAAAAAAGGACTGGCTGGATAAAAGGTAGATCTACTCATAGTAGACTGAATTTTACTTAATATTTTGATTTACATCTATCATTTAATTATTTAAAAATAATAGCACAGCCCTATAGAATTATTTTGAAGTAGAGAAGGTGAAACAATTAACTCAACAGTATCATAACCAAACAAGACCCACTGAGTATATTTTCCAAACTGTCTTTGAATGTTTTATGTAGCTATAATGATAGTGCATGTTTTTGTAAATATAGATTTGTAACATAATTCCATCATTTTCACACCTATTCATATTTGTGACACAATCTTCATACAGTTAACACCATAATACAACCATTTAAACAGCTGTACATAAAACATAAAAATGTAACTGCCCAAAGCATCTCTGATTCACTTTTAAATAAAAACATTTTAAACATGGAAAGGTGTATTAAAATGACAAACGCAGTAAACTCATTTTTGCTCTCCTAGCAAATACCTAGTAGTGTTTATTGCAGCCCAATTCATAACTGTCAAGTCATGGAAGCAACCCAAAGGCCCAACAACCCATGAATGGATTAACAAGCTATGGAGCATGTGCACCATGGAATACTATAAAAAGAGGAAGACTTTACATTGTTTATGTTTATCTGGATGGAGTTGGAACACATTCTTCTTAGTAAAGTATCTTGAGAATGGAAAAACAAGTATACAATGTATTCAACGGTGTTATGAAACCAATAAATAAATACACAATCACACTAATGATAAAACCCAAATATAGTCTAGCAAAGGGGATAGATGAGGAGGGAGATGAGAGAGGAAGGGGGGAAGGCCATTGGTGTTGGTGGGAGGGGGGAGAGCATTTGATGGGTTCTCACCTAATGAGTACAATACAAGGGTATATTTCAAAATAACTCAGAGTAAATTTTAATGTCTTACCACAAAAAGTGAGGTGATAGCTGTGTCCACATTGTATATCATATCATCACACTGTACCCCATAAATGTATACAGTTATGATTTTAATCAAAAATTAAAAGGGGGTAAATAAATAAAATGACATATACAAAAGAACAACAAAATATCATCAAGAAGACTAACTCCCAAGATGAGCTGAGGTCTCTGAAACGTTTAACACATTAACTGCCACATGAGTTCCATTTAACTAACACTAGGTTTGAGCCAGGGGCTTCGTGTAGCATATATAACTCACACCTCTGTTGACCTATCTTGACCTAATAAAATACCATGTCTACAAGGAAAATTTTTTTCTAGTGTGGTAGTCAATGTATTAAAAGTAACATAATGGCATGTTTCCTTAACTATGTTAAAAAGAACCATTAACGTGACTACCATGGAGAATACAAATCAGTGCAAGTTTTCTGGAGAGGAATTTAGTATCAGAACAATTTCCAGACTGAACCTTTCTGAACCAACAATTCTACCTACAGAAGTTTTTCCTAAGGAGGAAGTCAATGAAATGCAAATATATTTATGTGCTAGAATATATTTATTCCAGTGTTACTTATATTGTTTTAAAAGAAGGAAAAATGTAGAACTCCAAAAACTGTATGAATAAAAAATTATGGTACATACACAGCATGGAGTAACTGAGTCCCATTAAAATCACAACTCATTAAATTCCATGTAAAATGCATTCATGGTATGTTGCAAGTTTAAGTAATTGTCTATAAATTGTATGCTATAAAAATAATACATGAGGGAAAGGCTTTATATATATGAGGTAATGATTTTATATACATTTAAAAGTCTGCTTATAGGCAAGGGGGTTAGGGAGCACTAAATAAAGTTTTAGTGAGCCAGGATCCAGGGAAGAACACACATCTATGAAATGGAAATTATCTCTTGGAGGTTTTAGCCCACCCCAGAGGATCCCTGTGAGAGTAAAAGAATGGGCAGACTATGACCTGTAAGAGAGTGACCCTCCTGACAGCCCTTACTTTAGGTTAGGATCCAGAATTCCATCACACCAATAGCAAAGGAGAACTGGAAGCAGATAAGGGAAAGTTTTCTGAGGCTGAGACTCAACTTCACCTGTATCCCTGAGCATCCATCCTTCCAGATGGTCCTGTAATGTTAGTGCCCCAGATCCCTGGCAAAAACAAACATAAATCCCATCTTGGAAAAGGTGATAGCAACCTGGACATCTGCATGTCATACAATAACATGGAGACACAAATCAACAGAAAAAGAAACAGGGGCATCAGATTATTATTAGCCACACTTCATAGAGAAAGATGTGATCTTCTATGCTGCCTAGACCTGACATAAACTCGTGGGCTCAAAGAATCATCCCACCTCAGCCTTTAGAGTAGCTGGGACAATAGGCACATGGCAGAATGCCCAGCTTAGACACATATTTTTTATTTATTCATTTTTATTAAGTCCTATACTTTATTAAAAAATATACATAGATCATGAATACATTTATGAATATGTGAGGTTTATCAACAATGTGTTTTTTTTAATACAATCTGACATGATTACATCAAACCTATGAACATAGCTTTCACCTCGTTTACTTGATTATTGTGTTAAGACCTTTCTGTTCTATACTTGATAGATTTGACTTGTACCCTTGCAATATGCTCCACAGGTGTGGTCCCACCGTTTACCATCTCTCTGTCAAACCTTCCCTCCCTTCTCCTTCCCACTCCATTCCTCTCCTTCATCCTGGGCTATAGTTGTGATCTATCTTACATAAGAATGTGTGAGCAAATATAAATTAATTTCATAGTAGTCCCGAGTATATACTTTTTCTTCCATTCTTGAGCTATTTACTTAGGAGAATATGTTCCAGGTCCATCCATGTTATTCTTTATTTTTTTAATTTTAGTTTAGCTTGGGGTACAGATGATGAGGTCACATTGTTTGTGTTTGTTTGGTAGAGTCCGAGTTGGGGCTGTGCCCTCACCCAGGAGATGTGGAAAGATGCTCTTTTCCTTCATACTGCACCTGTCAGGTGAGAGCTTACCGGACACTTGTGTTCAAATAGCCATCTCAAAACACTTCAAGAGGATAAAAGACAAAAGGAATTTTTCAACATATTATTAGACGCAATTTTGAAAATTGTGGAATTCCAGAACTGATAAATAACCAATGGTAAAACTTCAATAGAAGTATTTAATGGTAGATGAGAAGCAAGTGAATAAAAAATTAGTACATTCAAAAACAGATCAAAGGGAAATATCTAGAATGAAGCACGCAGAGAAAAAAATAGGAAATATTGCAGAATAATAAGAGGATAAAAGATACAGTGAAAAACTGACATATAATTGAAGAGAGTAACATATTAGGTGATTAATCTGAAATGTCTGATTTTGAATCAAAAGTTTAGTCTATTATATCTCTAACACGAAGCAGTACAACAAATCAAAGCATGTGCCTAAAAACTATTGACTCAGTTTTGCCGTCTTAACTGTAGCTTGTGTACGCCAGCAGCAAAGAAGCCTGGAGACCGAGTAGCGAAGAAATCAGAAAAGGCATTTTCTACAGCTTGCTGAGAATTAATATTTTTCCTTGTAAAAAGTGGTTCAAAGCCTGGAAGAAGTGGTAGCCAGTTGGTGCAAGGTCTGAGAATATAGTGGATGAAAGAGAGTTTCCAAGTCCAGCCTCTCTAGCTCTCTAGTTTGAGGAGCTTTGTTTCCAGGACATGTGGTTGAATGTTGTCTTACAAGAGAATTGGCCTGTCTCTATTAACCGATCTCCGCTGCTTCATCATAAGCATCTCATCACGCCATTCATTTGGTTGCAATCAAAATCCATTGTGACCGCCCAGGTTTCATGAAGCTGTGGTAGATAATACCAGCACAGAACCCCAAACACACACCATTACCTTTTTTTTTTTTTTTTCATGAAAATGAGGTTTTGGACTGTGTTTCAGCACTTCATCTTTATCCACCCATTGTCATGAACGCTTGCAATTGTCAAAAAGAATCCATTTTTCATCACCTGTAACAAAATATAGAAATCGCTCACCTTTGTGTCATGAGGGAAGAGAAGAGCAAGCTTCAAGGTGAATTCTCTTCTGACACTCATTTAATTCATTCAGAACCCTCCTACCCAGCATCTTTACTTTGCTGATTTGTTTCTAATGGTCCAATGTTGCTGGGACGGTAAGGTTGAACTTTGCTGCTAATTCACACATGGATTGAAATGGATTAGCTTCCACTTCAGTTTTCTGCTCATTATGATCCACCTTCTTCTCAGGTAGCCCACATGGCTGATTTTCAAGTTTAAAATCACCAGAACAAAACTTCTGAAGCCATCAATGTCCCGTGTGTTCATTAACCACCTCAGCCACATCCTCCCCAAATGCTGCGTTGTAATTTTGATCTGTCTGTGCTGCATCAGTTCCACAAAGTAATTCATATTCCAAAATGACATGCATTTTTGACTTATCCATGGTTTCACAAAAATGTATCTAAAAAATTTGAAAGATAATCAAACAGCAAAACACACATTTGAAAGAATAAAGATGTTTACCATAAAAAAAGGCCAAGTGAAATGTCAATGATAATTGTATGTCAAACATTCCTGAAGAAAATCAGACATTTCATATATAATAACCTCAGAGAAATGTCACTTTGAGAGTCACATCTGAAAATGATATAAAATGAGAGAAGGTATCAAGTCACTGATGTTAAAACTTTGTACAACCTATACACACATACATACAGAACTGCAAAGAAGTTAAAAATAACATCTTAACAGCAGCCACAAATAAATTATCTTCACAGAAGCAATACACAGATAATTTTTTTTGGCAGTTTTTGGCCAGGGCTGGGTTTGAACCTGCCACCTCTGGTATATGGGGCTTGCGCCCTACTCCTTTGAGCCACAGGCACCACCCACACAGATAATTTTTGTTAAGAAATCAGTCATTAAAAACTATAACACATTAGAGTGATCTGTGAAAATGCTGAAACTGCCTATTAGAATTCTACATCTTCTAAAAATATTTTTCAAGAAAAAAATGAAAGCAAGCTATTTTAAGACAAAAAAAATCTCTGTAGAATTTTTCACTTAGCAGATCAGCAATAAAGAAAATACAAAAAGGGGGATCTTTAGGCAGAAAGAAATAGTACCAAATAAAGGTCTGGAGATGGCAGGAAGAAAAAAAACCAAAGGTTCAATAAGTACTAACCATATGAATGAAATTAATACCTTATGAAGTTTAATTCAGTGAGAGAAATAAATGAATAACATTTAACGTATGAGTTTAATTTATTAAGTTAAGGAATCTTAAGGTTGCTTAATTTATCTGGAAATAGTTAAAAAGTATCAAAAAAAGTTTAAAAATACTTTTAAGTGTTGAAGTGATTTTAAAATATAGTCAATAAATAATGATAAAATTAGTTTTTAAACTACCAGAGGAAAAAGACAGTAAAATAGTAAAAAGTACATGATAAATCCAACACACACAAAAGTTAAAGAACTACAAAAACAGATGAGGAAAAAAATAATAAAATAGTACTTTAAATCCAAGCATTTAAACAATTATATTAAATGTAAATGGACTTATTAATACTTCAGTAAAAAATAAAAGATTATCAGTCTAGATAAAAAATGAACTTCAAACTTACACTTTTAATTAAAAAGATACAACTAAAAATCAAGGTATATAAAAGCCTAAGATTACTGTGAAGGAAAAAGAAAAACACACACATCAAAGCAAGAATTGCTATATCAATAAAAAGAAAGCTTGAAGGAAGGCAAGAAGTATCTTAAGTAGAAGACTTTTATTGATAAAAATTTAATTCAACACCTCCTGGGTGAAAGACTGAAAAACAACTTGGACATTTTCTAACAAACACAAATGTTACCTAATCATATGCACTCATATTAATCTGAAAATTTTTAAAAGATTGAATATAAAAATTTAAAAAATACTAAAGTTAGAAAAAATGTAATTCATCAGGAAAATAAATAATTCTAAATGTGTGTACATCAAATAACACAGCCTCAAAGTACATACAGCAAAAAAATTACCAGAGATATAAAGAGAAAAAAAGTATCCATAGCATAGTGGAAATACCTCAGCTAATGACTACTAAAATGAAAAGAAAAAACCAAGTGGCACCTGTGGCTCTTGGAGTAGGGCGCCGGCCCCATATAACGAAGGTGGCGGTTTCAAACCTGGCCTTGGCCACGTTGTGACGGGCACCTGTAGTCCCAGCTACTCGAGAGGCTGAGGCAAGAGAATTGTCTAAGCCCAGGAGTTGGAGTTCCTGTGAGCTGTGACGCCACAGCACTCTACCAAGGGCGATAAAGTGAGACTCTGTCTTTACCAAAAAAAAAAAAAAAAAAAAAGAAAGAAAGAAAGGAAAAAACAGTTAAATATATGCAGATCTGAACAAAATAGTCATCAAATACACTTCATGGACTTCATAGAACATTTAACCCAACACATTCTTTTCAGGTACACACAGCACACTGGTGAACACAGATCACATCTTAGGCTATAAAGTAAATCTCAACAAATGGCTGTGTACAAAAATGATGACAAGTACGTTCTACCATAATGCCACTAAATTATAAATCAGTAACAAAAAAAGATAAAGTATCCGTATGTTTGGAAATTAAGCAATACAATTCTAAAGCACATATTATTCAAAGAAGGCAACAGAATAAAAAATTCAGGAATATTTCAGGGGAGGGGCTAAGCCACTATAGCGGCTTGCACGCAGCTTCTGTGGACAAGAGAGAGGAGAAATGTGGGCAGGCACTGCCATTCAGACCTCTGTCCAAAAACAGCACTTGGCGAGTACACAGAGCAACTGTGTGGGACCTCAGGAGTGGGGAAGAGAAACAGGAAAGACAAGTCAACAGGCAAGTGAGGAGAAGGAAAGGGAGACAAGAGGTGCAGGGCCACAGACCATCAGAGGGAGCCCCACACCACCCCCTATAGCCCCTGTGGGGGAAGCCCACTGTGCAGAGTGGTGCAGCAAACACGAAGAGCCGTGAGGACGAAGAAGGGGCCTCCCTCCCCCAACTACAGGGTACACCTACCAGGTCTTATAGGTGAGACCAGCAGCTTCTCACAGCCACAGCCTAAGATCTGGGTTCAAGTGCTTAAAGCAGAGGCAGATCTTTGCGGGAAATAAGCAAGGTCACTTTGTGGAGGACCCTGTTCCAAGGAAACATATCATAGGGCCTTGCCTAAGGAGGAGTGTAGGCAGAATGGTGACCCTTGTGCGTGGTCACACAGGTTGGTGCTGCGCGACATGGCACGGGCCCTGAAGCCCTGCAGTCTAGACTACTTGGCTGCCAGCTCCGCCTCTGGCCTCCGGGTTTGGGAAGCCCCACCAAGCTGGTCCCCAGCATTGCAGTACAAGTCAGAGCCCTCCCAACCCCTAAGAGACCACTTTTTATGCTCCACACCAGATTTAGGTCTATTCACCTATTAAGATACTTGGGCCCCATGTTGGCCACCGGGTTCCCTATCTAAGACCAGAATTTAATGGGCAGTCCCAGAACAGCTGGTGTCCCCACTTAGGCCTACAACAACCTTGCCACCTACCACTCTTGCAGCCATAGCTGTTACAGGCTCACTAGGCCTGTCCCAAAACCTCTGATTCAGAGTTAAGCCTGAAATCCCACCCTACACATATCCACCTGACAAAGAGGATTCACATAAACCAACTTCAGCCTCTGATTTCTAATACTAGAGAGCCATCTACTGACCTTTTTCACTTTATTTTAATTTTAAATTTGTTTTACTTTTTTCCCCTTTTTTCTTCCTTGTGTCTTTCCCAAGGAAACACCCAAGGAGATGAAGAGGATTTTAATAATTTTAGCTAATTTAAATCTTAATATTTAACTTTTTTCCTCTTCCTCCTCTTTTTTAGTACTTTTTCCTTTTCCTTTTTCTCTTTACTTCACTCTTTTCTTCTCCTTTCTCTATTTCTCCTCCAAGAGAACAAAGAATTTTAACACACTAAAAAATTATTTTTGCCTTTTTCTTTGCGCTCTTTTTTCTCTATTAAATCCTAGGTTTGGGTGGTTGAGTGGTGTCTGCCTCCTACTGACAGATTCTGACCCCACCCACTCAGACAGTCCCATGGGCCACCTGCACACTGACTCTGGCCAAAGACTTGATCTGGAGGCCCTGCCCACGGCCCCACCCCTCCTAGTTTAGAGGAATTCAGGCTGGGGCTAAGGAGATACCACTCTGTGACATACTAAAAGGCAGCTTCAACAGGCCATAAGCAAGAAGGGCCACAGAAGAAAGCAGTGGATCACTTAAGTAACAGTGGAGAAAGAGAGCAGAGAACTTTATATCCTAGGGCTTCTGTAACTGACATTAATCCCTGGAAACTGGTGGCACCAAAATGGCCCTAAAAACTGCTGAATTCACATCAGGATAGCAAGCTGCCACTCTGCTTCAGCAAGGCCTGGAAGAGGTGTGGAAATCTCAGCCTCCAGGGCACCTGAAGCTAATATCAACCCACTAAATCTGACAGTCAATCAACCCTAAAACCTGTTGAGCACCTAGTGCCGTGGTTCTCAACCTTCCTAATGCCGAGACCATTTAATACAGTTCCTTATGTTGTGGTGATCCCCAACCATAAAATTATTTTCATTGCTACTTCATAACCATAATTTTGAATCATAATGTAAATATCTGATATGCAGGATGTGTTTGCTAATGGTTTTAGGTGACCCCTGTGAAAGGGTCATTTGCTCCCTAAAGGGGTCACGACCCACAGGTTGAGAATCGCTGACCTAATAGAACAAGGAGTTGCTACTTCACTTTGGCAAGTCTTAGAAGGGGCGTGGAGAGCTCTGCATTCCCCAGCAACTGCTGCCAAAATCAGCCTTCTGGGCCGGACTTCCAAACAGCTCTGGAGCCCACTGAATGGCACTGTAGTTGGCAGACCAGTATACTACTTGGTTATCACTGATTCCGCCCTTCAGGACCTAACTGCCTCCTCTGAGCAACCTAACTGATCCCAACAGAACTTCCCTGAACAATGATTAACAACATTTCAGTTCAGAATTAAAAATAAATAAATAAATAGAAAGGACACATAGGAAGGATCAGCAAAAGAACCCTGGCAACATGAAAATTAGAGCAGATCAATGCCCCCAAACGATTATAATGAAGATAAAGCTGAAAGTGCAATCCATAAAGAAATGAGCAAAATGACAGAAATGGAATTCAGAATACGGATTGCAAATAAGGTCAATGGAATTGAACAGAAGGTAGAAAAGGAAGTCCAAAGACTGTATCAAGAACTCAAAAAAATTAAAGACAAAGTCACCAAGGATAGGGACATAATTAGGGAGGACATAATTGAGCTTAAAGGAGTGAAAGTGGCCTTCAAGGAATTTTAAAACACAGTAGAGAGAATCAGCAACAGAATAGAACATGGAGAAGAAAGAATCTCAGAACTTGTGGATAAGACTTTTGCGCTAAGTAATTTAAAGACAGAAAAGAAGAGAGCACAAGCAGAGCCCTCCTACAGACATGTGGGACTACAGAAAGTGAATAAATATACAAAAAGGAGGAGGAAGAGGAAGAGGAAGGAGGAGGGGAAGGAGGAGGGAGAGCAAGAGGGAGAGGTAGAAGAAGGAGAAGAAGAAGAAAAGTCTTAAAAACACAGAAACTACCTGACGATGTCATAGTGGAAAATTTCCTAAGCATTGCCAGAGACCCAGCATACAGATAATGGATAGCTATAGATCCCAGAGGACACATAAATGTAACAAACCTCCACACAACAAGATGGAAAAAAAAAAAAAAAAAACCACTGTACATATCGGTTCTCTCAATAAAGGTAAATGGCTTGAATTCCCAATTAAAGAGGCACAGGCTGGCTGACTGGATAAAAAAACACAAGCCAAGTATATGCTGTCTTCAGAACCTCCAAGGACAAAACAAGCTCTGTGTGAAGCACTGGAAAACAATATTTCAGGCAAATGGAAGTCATAAAAAAGCAGAAGTCACAAACCAATTTAAAGATGAATACTATGTACTGGTTAAGGGAATAAGACAACAATAAGACATTTCAATCCTAAATTTTAATGCACCTAACTTAAATGCTCACTGATTTATAAAAGAAACCCCACGTGATCTGAGCAATGTGATATCCTATAACACCATAACAGTTGGGGACTTCAACACTCCCCTGACAGAACTGAACAGATCCTCCAAGCAGAAAATGAACAAAGAAATGATTGACTTCAACATGAACAAACAAATGGGCTTAACAACCATATACAGAACATTCCATCCCAATAACACCAAGTATACATTCTTCTTCTGAGCTCATGAATTATTCTCCTAAATTGATCATATCGTAGGACACAAATCACACCTCAAAAAATTTAAAAAATATATATAAAGTATACCTTGAATCTTTTCAGAACACAATGGAATACAAATAGAACTCAGTTCCAACAGAAACCTTCATTCTCATATAAAGTCATGAAAACTAAACATTTTGCTAAAAGACAGCTAGGTCAAGGAGGAGATAAAGAAGTAAATCACCAGATTCCTTGAATGTAATGACAATTTAAGCCACAAGCCATAAACACCTGTTAAATAATGCAAAGGCAGTCCTAAAAGGAAAATTTATCACATTGCATGCCTTCGTCTGAAAAACAGAAAGAGTGCAAATCAACAATCTAATGAATCATCACAAGAAACTGGAAAATGAAGGGCAATCCAATCCTAGCAGAAGAAAAGATACAACCAAAAGCAGATCGTAATTAAATGAAATAGAAAGAAAAGATCCATTTGGAACCAACAAAAAGTTGGTTCTTTGAAAATATTAATAAAATTGATAAGGTTTGGCTAGATTAACTAGAAACATAAGCTCTATAATAACCTCAATCAGAAAGGAAAACGAGAGAAATAACAACAGATACCACAGAGATATCACTGGATACTACAAAAAACTCTATGCCCAGAAATTTGAAAATGTGAAGGAAATGGACCAATACCTGGAATAATACTACTTTCCTAGACTCAACCAGGAAGAAACAGAACTCTTAAACAGACCAGCATCAAGCAACAAAATTTCAAGAATAAAAAAGCTTCCAACAGTAAAAGTCCTTGGCCAGATGGTTTTACATCAGAAATCTGTCAAACCTTCAAAGAAGAGTTCATACCTATGTTTTAAAACATATTCCAAAACACTGAGAAAGCAGGAACCCTCTCCCACTTCTTCTATGAAGCAATTATCACCCTGATGACAAAACCATGAAGGGACCCAACAAAAAAACTAGAGACCAATATCATTAATGAATATTGACACAATACTTAATAAAATCCTAACAAATAGAATACAGACACACATTAAAAATATACATCACAATCAAGTGGGCTTAATCCCAGTGATGCAAGACTAGTTCAGCATGAGTAAATTCATCATATAAATAGAAGCAAAAACAAACAGCATCTAATCCTATCAATAGTTGCAGAAAAAGATTTGACAAAATTTGGCATGCTATTCTTATGATAAGAGTCCTTAAAGAAAATAGGAATGGACGGGACATTTATTAAAGTAATAGAAATCATCTAGGACAAATCCATAGCCAATATCATAAATAGAGTAAAACTGAAAGCATTTCCACATAGGATTGAAGCCAGGCAAGGATGTTCACTATTGCCACTACTATTAATCAGAGTGTTGGCAGTCCTCGCCAATGCAATTAGTCAAGAGAAGGAGATCAAGGGTATTCAAATAAGGTGACATAGGTCACTTGTTCATAGATGATATTATATTGTACTTAGAAAACTACAGAGATTCAATCACTCCTGGAAGTGATCAAGAAATATAGTAACATCTTGAGATTTGAAATTGATGCCTACAAATCAGTGGCCTTCATATATGCCAAGCACCATCAAGCTGAGAGACAAATTAAAGACTCAATACCATTGTTAGTGGCCTCAAAGACAATGAAATACTTTGGAATATACTTAACAAAAGATATGCAGCATCTCTATAGAAAGAACTATGAAACCCTGAGAGAAAAGAAATAGTGGAAGATGTTATTAAATAAAGCCATACCATGCTCATGACTGGAGAGAGTCAATATTATTAAAATGTCTATACTATCCAAAGTGATCTACCAGTTTAATGCAGTTCCCATTTAAACACCACTGTCATACTTTGAAAAACTTGAAAAAAATAGATCTTTGATTCGTATCAAACTAGAAAAAAAAACAAATAGCCAATGCGATTCTAAGAAATAAAAACAATTCAGGAGGCATCACTTTGTCAGACCTCAGGTTATACTGTGAGTCTACCAGCAGTCAAACAGCATGATACTGGCATAAAAACAGACACATAGGCATATGGAACAGAATTGAGAATCCAGAGATGAAACCAGCTTAATTAATATCACCATCTCATCTTTGACAAACCAAACAAAAGCATACATGGGGGGAAAGAATTCCTATGTAAAACATGGTGCTGGGAGAACTGGATAGCCATATGTAAAAGACTGAAAGTGGACCTGTACCTCTTATCACTTACAAAAATTAACTCACATTGGATAAGAGATTTAAATCTTAGACATGAAACAATAAAAACCCTAGAGAAAATTGTGGGAAAAACTTTTAACAATATCTGCGTTGAGAAAAAATTAATCCAGTGGAAAGTGTGGCAACAACAAAAATAAACAGGACCTGATCAAGTTAAAAAGTTTCTGAACAGCTAATGACGCAGTCAACAAAGCATAAGAGACAAACCTCAGAATCGGAGAAAATATTCATATGTTTGGAATCAGACAAAGGACTAGTGACCAGAATAGACAAAGAAGTCAAGCAAATCAACAAGAGCAAACAATGCCATTAATCAAAGGGCAAGTGATATGAACCTTTTCCAAATAAGACAGACAAATGGCCAAAAATCACATAAAAAAATGCTTATTGTCCCTAAGCATCAGAGAAATGAAAATCAAAATTACTTTGAGCTATCACCTAACACCAATGAGAAAGGCCCACAATACAAGGTCCCAAAGCTGCAAACGCTGGTGTGGGTCTAGAGAGAAGGGTACACTGATCCACTGCTGGTGGATTACAAACTAGTACAGCCTCTTTGAGAAAGTATGAAGACTCACCTAAGAAATAAAAGTAAACCTCCCCTTTGATCCTACAGTGCCATTATTATTTATCTACCCAGAAGATAAAGAAAATCATTTTATCTAAGGACACTTGTACTGAAATGTTTATAGCAGATCATTTCACAATGCCAAAGATGTGGAAACAATCAGTCCCTGAATGGATTAATAAACTATGATACATGTAAAAACTGATAGAGACCTTGCATCTTTTGTATTTACCTGATGGATTTGGAGAACATTCTCCTAAGTATCTCAAGAATAGAAAAGGAATTATGCAGCCTTAAAGAAAGATGGTGACTTTTCCTCTTTCATTTTTACATGGACGGAACTGGAACATGTTCTCCTTAGCAAAGTATCTCTAGAATGGAAGAAAAAGCATGCAATGTATATACCCCTAATATGAAGCAAATTTATATCTTTCAAGTGAAAGCTACAACCCAATTATTACACAAGAAGATGGGGAAAGGGGAGAGGGAGGGCAGGCGAGGGAGAGGGAGGGGAGAGAGAGGATAAAGGGTGAGATCACACTTGTGGTCCATATTTGAAGGGTCAGGAGAAAATTTCTAAATACAGATCAAAAATGTTTTCACATAGTAAATGAGAAAATCTCATGAATGTTATGTCAATTAGGTTGATGAAAATATCTCAGATTGTATGTGAAACCCGCACACTGTACCCCATGATTGAATTATTATACACAGTTATGATTCAATTTAAAAAAAAAGAATAGAAAAGAAAGCATCCCAAGTACTCAGTATAATATGAAACTATAGGTATACACTAGAGGAAAGGACAATTAAATTCAAGAAGGTGGGAAGGAGGAAGGAGGTGGGTTAGGAAAGTTCCCACCTACTGGGTACAAAGCACAGGTTTATGGCACACTTCCTGTGTGAAGAACTCAATGGTAACTCAGACTTACTTCACAAACATAAATAATGTAACCTAATCATATGTACTTTCACATGAACCCAAAATTTAAAAAAAGAAATATTTTCAAAATGAAGGATAATAAAATAATTTTAGAGATACAGAAAGCAATTTTTATGTTTAAATGCATATATTTTTAATCAGATAAATGGCTGAAAAATCAATGCTATGTATCCATCTTAAGAACTTAAGGAAACAAAATCCCAGCAATTTAGTCCAATTAGGGAAAAAGAAGTAAATAGATATGAGTAATAACAAAATATCCTGTAAGGAGGTCCTCTAAAAAAGCTAGTAACATTTAAAATTTCTCAATTATAATCAAGTAGAGATGTAAATAACTAATCATAAATGAAAAAATTTATACAGATACTATAGGCATTAAAAAAGGATACTAGAGTAACTTTATACAATAATTTAATATTAGAGAAAACAGATAATTTTTAGAGAAAAAATTACCAAAATTGAAATTCAAAATAGAAAATGTGAACATTTGATGTAAGCATTCCAAATTATATATAAAATTAGGACATTGTATCCCATAAAGGCATTAATGTATACATGATCTATGTGTTTATGACTTAATAAAAAAAAAAGTAGTTACAAATACCTAGCTATGACTATAAAACCCTGCAGAAATAAGGACAATTATTATGAGTATTTCTTCTTTATTTTGCTATGAATATGTGTATAATATTTTGTTTTCTTCACTCACTTATCCCTTACCATCTAACATAAGATGTATTGATAATATTTAACATTACATCACTGTATTTATTTGAGTTGCAAGATATCAAGGAGAAAAGTGAACATCATCCAAAGAATTTGAATCCTCTTCTAGGGAAAGGATTAGTGCACTTTTGGTTGTATGCAGGATAGTTAAATCATGTTTGGTGGATACATGCCTTTGTTATTATCTTTATTTGGAGACTTGGTTTAAAATGTGTATGGTGCAAGCATAACAAAAGATATAGACTGTCATGGTGAGTTTCATGTGTCAACTTAATGAGACACATTAGTGTCTCTCAAATACTAATCTAAGTGTTGCTGTGAGAAGCATTTTGGAGATAAAATTAATATTTATGATCAGTTGGCTTTAAATAAAAGAGATTATCCTAAAAAAAAAAAAAAGAAAAGAAAAGAAAATGTGAACAGTTCAATAACTAGCTCTTGTTTTCTTTGTAGTATCTTAATGATTTATTTTAATGTACTCCAAATTAACAGTATTTTCCTGTACAACTGGTGTATTGGGTGCCCGGTTTAAACAACTTTGCCAATGCCACCAGCACACAAGATGCTCTCATATATCTTTTTAAATGGGATCTTTGTCTTTCCCATTTAAATCTCTAATCAACCTAGAAAGGAGTTTTATGTTTGTGAGATGAAGATCATTTTTCAATATCTTTCTCATATGACCATCCAGTTCACTCCATCCTCTATATTTAAGAGTCTCCATGCCATTGCTTTTCAGTGCCACCTTTGTCATTAATCTACCATTTAAATGGTTGAAAGTCTATGATGTGGTTCTGCCCTCATTGGTTTTAAATATCCTTGTACAAATATTAGAATGTCTGATTACTTTTCTATTATAAATCTTGATATCTGGGAATCTAATTTTTTCTACTTTGTTTTTAAAAATTATCTTGCTTATTTTGGGCCCTTCCAATATAAAGCTTACAGGCAATTTGTTATCTCACACTAAAACACACATAAGCACATGTACCCACTTACACTTGGGTGTTGATTAGATTTTCATCAAATCTATCAGTTTGGAGAGAAGTGAAATAACTGAGCCTTCGAATCCAGATGTGTGATGAATCTGTTTGCATATTTGAGTCATTCCTAATTCTTCTCACTGAAGTTTGATAGCTTTCTGCATAGAGGCCATGCACATTTTTATTCAGTATCTTTTTATATATTTCACTTTTTAAATGCTGCTTCAAAAGTATTATATTTAAAGTATCTTCAAAAGTTTGTTTACTGATAATTGATTTTTATATACTGATTTTGTATATAAAATCATGTAACCATGTAAAATATTTTTTAATAATTTATCTATAAATATATTTGAATTTTTATGTGCATAATTATGTCATCATGAATAACAGCAGGATAAACCTTCAACATTTCACCATCTAATGATATTTGGTAGATTTTTTTGTAATTGCCCTTTATCTGACTATGCAAGTTGACTTCTATTCTAATTTCTTGACAGGTTCTGTTATGAATGGGTGATACTTTTTTTTTTTATAGAGGCAGAGTCTCACTTTTTTGCCCTCAGTAGAGTGCCATGGCATCACACAGCTCACAGCAACCTCCAATTCCTGGGCTTAGGCGATTCTCTTGCCTCAGCCTCCCGAGTAGCTGGGACTACAGGCATCTGCCACCACACCCGACTATTTTTCTGTTTTGCAGTTCAGTTGAGGCTGGGTTTGAACCCTCACTTTGGTATATAGGGCTGGCACCCTACTCGGTGAGCTACAGGCACTGCCCAAATGGGTGATACCTTTTATCAAATGCTTTTCTGATTAGTTCTGCTGAGAATCATCATATGCTTTATCTCCTATACTGTTAACATGAAAAATTAAATGTTTTTAATTTTAAATGTTAACCCTACTTTACCTTCCTGGAATCAATCAAATTTTGGTTTGATATATCACTTGATTTTCAAATGTTAAGCCACCTCTGTATTCCTTTATATACATTGCTGAAATAAATTTTCAGTAATTTAAGAAATTTATTTATTTCATCATGCATACTAACTAGTTTTCTAGTGATTGTACCTATTTCTGGTATCAGGAAAATTCTGGTCTCAGAAAATAATTTGTGCAACATTCCTTCCTTTGCTATTTTCTGAAAGGACTTATATTGTATACAGCTGGTTTTATTTCTTCTTTAAATATTTGATAGCGTTCATCACTGAAGCTATGAGCCCAGAGTTTTCCTTTTTTTGTCAATAATCTTGTTTTATGGATGACAAAAAAAATTCTATCCGAAAGTGGGGGTGTGTAGGGGCAGCAAACTAAAGACTAAAAGACACGTGTGATGTATATACAGACATGAATGCTGAATTAAATTAAACAGCTTCTGCACAGCAAAGGAAATAATCAACAGATTAAATAGACAACCAACAGATTGGGAGAAAAATTTAGCAAATGATGAGTCCAGTAAAGGGCTAATGTTCAGAATTTATAAAGAACTCAAATCAGTAGGAAAAACATCACATTAAAAAGTGGGCAAAAGACATGAATGAAACAAAATGACCAAATGTATGAAGAATTGTTAAATATCATTAATCATCAGGTAAATGGAATTGCAATGAGATATATCATCTTACCCCTTCAGAATGGTCATTATTAAAAATCAAAAAATAACAGATGCTGGCATAGATGCAGTGTGAAAGGAACTCTTACACACTGTTGGTGGCACTGCAAATTAGTACAACCCTTTGAGTATGCAGATTCCTTAACAAAATAATGTAGAGTTACCAATTGACCCAGCAATCTCCCTACTGGGTATCTACCCAAAGGAAAAGAAGTTCTTTTATCAAAGGGACATCTGCACTCAAATGTTTATTGCAGCACAATTTACAATTGCAAAGATGTGGACTCAACCTAAGTGTCATCAATTCATGAGTGCATAAAGAAAATACATGTTTATACACAGACACATTAACACATGCTGGACTACCACTCAGCCACAAAAATGAATGAAATCATGTCATTCACAGCAACTTGGATGGAACTATAGACAATGGTCCTAAGGGAAGTATCTCAGGAATGGAAAAAGAAACACCACAATCTCTAATGATTGGGCACACAAAGACTCCAAAAGATAAAAAGGTCTCTAGAGACCAAGAAGAAGAGAAGAAAGGCAGAAAAAAAAAAAACTTATCTGTTGGGAAAAGTGAACACTATTAGAATAACAGGCACACTAAAAGCCCTGATTTAAGCATTATAAAAGGTATTCATGTAACAAAAATATTTGCACCCCCTTAATATTTTGAAATAAAAAAGCTAATTATTCTTATGCTCCAAGAGGCCTTGAAAAATTCATTGGAGTTGGATAGGACACAAAAATATTCATACTGTCATGACTCAGACTTTTATGAGTTAAAAAATTATACTATAGATAACATATATAGTATATATGACACAAATTATAAGCTTTTAGGACCCCTCAGTGTGTGTACATTACTTATAATTAGATTAAGGGCAATAAATGGCAGTTGGAGCAGTCCACAGAGGGCATAGGACCTCCCCCATACTCTGTTCTGAGCCTGTAGTAGTAACAGTGAGGACGGGCTTTTTGAGATGGGTACAAGATTGTTTCACGTCAAAGATCCTATTAGTTCATTTCATCAGCCTTCCACTTTTCACACAATCAGAACAAATAGTACCTCACCGTTAGATGGATAAGGAATATTATTTTGAACTCTGTAACCAAACAAGAGATGTGACAGTTCAAGTTTCTTGGCAGTGGAACTGCTACTGTCCAATAGAGAAGATGAAGGAGTTAGAAATAAGAACAGGGAAGAAAAGAAAGTGTTGAGTCTGGGAAAAAATGGTGAATATCTCCCAACTTGCTAGAGGTCATCTGGAAGACATTAACATAATAATTTTATGTCTTTTCTTTTTAATATTGGGGAATCAATGAGAGTAGAAAGAACTAGCTTACTCTGCTGGTGTTTGTTAGGTCAAGTCCCCCTTATAATTCTGTCTCACCCCCAGGAGGCATGTCTATCACACACCGTGACCCCCCGAACCCTTCCCTCCTTCCCTCTCTCCTACCACCATGTGCTAGCATCAATTGTCCTCATATCAGAATTGAGTTCATTGGATTCTGGCTTTTCCAGTCTTGTGATGCGTTACTAAGAAGAATGTATTTTAACTTTTATTTCTAATGAGTTAAAGCAACTCACTTTATAACCTAATGTATCAGATGGAAGGAAGATATAAAAGGAATGTCATGGGGTACATTTAGAAAAGCCCATCAAAAGACAGTCTTTAATACTTTGCCATAGTTGGACAAACAGGCCAACTTCTTAAAATTTCTTGTGAGTCTCTGATTTTTCTGGTATCACAAGAACATTCTATCATCAAAAATAGCCGGGCGTTGTGGCGGGCACCTGTAGTCCCAGATACTAAGGAGGCTGAGGCAAGAAAATCGCCTGAGCCCAGGAGTTGGAGATTGCTGTGAGCTGTGTGATGCCACAGCACTCTACCAAGTGTGAAAAAGTGAGACTCTGTCTCAACAACAACAACAAAAAAGAATATTCTATCATCAACTACAATGCAAATAACAAAATCCCAGAATTACAGGAAATAGTATGATCTTCAAAACAAAGTAGTCAGGGTGGAAGAGAAGTTTTTATAATGACATTTCTCAAATGTTTTTGTTGACTCCAGATAAAAGAGTATATAATATAAAAATTATGCAGAAGAATTAAGATTAGAGATGCTGAAGAATGAATAACAAATAATAAGCATACAAACATGGTATTAATTAGCTCAATTCTTAAGTTACATCTGACTCCAAATTCTCACGTTAGCAATGTTGAGCCTGTCATCAACTAGAGACTTCACAAGAATGTGGCAAAACAGAAGAAAGTGAATTGTAACATTAGTCAATAAGGCAGAGAACACAGGATGGGTGCGCTTGGTCAGTAATGCACTGTCAAAGAGGCTGGGTGGGGTAGTACATTGGGAGAGATTCTCAGTGACTACATTAGATTCCAGCACTGGAAAAGGAGATGCAGTTACATGATTTTTTTTTTCTTTAAGTATTTGACCTATATTTAGAAGTTCATTTCCCTTCCATTTGACATCTGAATTGCTGGCTGACGTTTGAAGAAAAAAAAAAAAAATCACTCAAGTCTAAATGTCCCTTTCCTAATCACACATTAGGGAAAGAAATGTGTCTAACCTTGTGGCATTGATAAGTATAAATTATATAACATCGATTATGCCCTGAACATCACCCAGGGAGGTCAGCTGACCTACCCAAGGTCATAGCAAATTCAGAAAAAGCAAATATCCAACTAAGCATGTGAGCTTAAACTCTGAGGCCTTGAAGCATCATCTTTCCCCCCCCCAAAAAAATCTCCAAGGTGAATTTAACATGGCACTCTGGCTAGATTACATTTAATTATTGTACACATCTTCTAGCATTTTCCAGCTGAAAGAGATGTGAAAGGTAGGTTCTTATGGAGATTACAGGATATTTTTAGAGCAAAACATTAATTTTAACTCCTAGTCTCTATTCTTAATCTTAAACAAGTTAAGTAATCTCTGTTAAATTTAACTTTCCCTCTGTAAAATAGAGCTATGGGATAATTGTTTGCAAATCATAGGGCCTCATTATCTAGTAAATATTCAATAAACAGTAGCAATTACAGTTATTAATAGCTAATATTGCTTTTTTCCTTCTTTCTCTATGTTAAAAAAAAAATTGTCATCATCATTCACTAGTTTCACTTTTAGATTACCCAGCCACAGAAGGCCATCTTTCTACTATAATACTACTTCTGAAAAAAGTGAAAATAAATCATTCAGTAAAGCTGTGCATAGCCTGACAAAAGCCATTATTTCTCTTAAGTGACTGACATTACAAAGAAAGCATTAAATTAAAATAACAATGCTAAGAAAGCGCCAAAGCACCATCTTAAGAAGCCATACCCTCCCCCAGATTTCTTACTATCACACACATTTCAGTACTTGGAATCATTAATTGGGAGCAACTACTTTATGCCAGATAAAATGGAAAATGCCAAAACTAAATGTTAAGGTTATAATATAAACACTCCTACAGCTTTAGAAGATGTTTTCATAATGTATTAGCTATTAGCATGAAATAGTAAACAATTTGTCATTAAATAATGTAAGCTGTTAGGTAGATCTATTATTTTCTAAAATCAATGATTACATGCCTTTTATTACCACAAAATGTTTTAACTTTCATTTCCCAGATTTCAGCCAATACAATTAAATGAACTTAAAACTGAATAATCCCATTGTTCTGCCAGTCTTTCTAAAGCTTTCAAAAACCTGCCCAATTCCAAAGTAAATCTTTTCTGTTTGTTTCCAGATCTTATTTTTTCTTGTTTTTTTGTCTTTCCTATGAATTAATTGTTCAGGAAAATTGATAAATTATGTCCATTAATCAACATACAGTATATATCTCAGTCCCTTAGTGATTCCTACTAACCTGCATATGTTCAAATTCCATTGTCTTGGTGGAAACATTTTGCTCTATGTTTTCTGAAGACAGGTCCAGACAGATCTTTTCTACTTTGCATGAGGGTTTACCACTACAAAAGTGGATTCTTTCTCATAGAATACCAGGGCCACGTAGGATCTCCAGCCTGCCATCTTAGCCTGCTCTAACTCAGTAGTTGGAAATATTTTAAAAAACAAAACAACAACAAAAAGACCCTCCACCGGAGCAAGTTCAAGGTTTCTACTTCAGAGACCAACACCGGCCTCCCACACCACTTACTGGAGCCAGTTCCCTGACTCAGCATTACCTTCCTAGCACTTCCTTTGCAAATGCATCATGAGCAACACGGATGAATTAGAAGGAAGCTCCTCTGCAGAGACGTACATCTTACGAGCAGGCAATCAATACAGTTTAAGTATCCTTAAATAAATTTTCGTAAGCAGTGAATGGTTGGAATTTAAACAAATCATTTTTGATCTGCTTTAAACTCGGCTAAACATTTTCCTCTGCATGAGGCTTTTTCCATTGCACATATTTATAAAAATCACAAGTTTTAGCCATTATTTTTTTTAAAGGCATCTTATTGGGTTTGATGTGCCAGTTTTCAGATAGTCAGCTCTTTTTTTTTTTTTTTTTTTTGTAGAGACAGAGTCTCACTTTATCGCCCTGGGTAGAGTGCCGTGGCGTCACACTGCTCACAGCAACCTCCAGCTCTTGGGCTTAAGCGATTCTCTTGCCTCAGCCTCCCTAGTAGC